>JANHGB010045585.1:38096-50606 GCA_026283785.1 Coracopsis vasa | reverse complement strand
GCTGAGCTCATGTATGTGGAGGACAACACCAAGGGTCTCTGTAGGAAAAGAAAGAGCATAGCAAATAGCTCTTTCTGTATTAATCTGATTGCGAAATGTCTTCGCTGTGTGTGAGCACTTTCAGTTTTTCCCCAGCCAGAGGGTGCACAGCTCACAACCTTCTGCTGGGCCTGAAGAGAACTTAAAAGCAGACTGCGATTTTCAAAGTTGAAGATGACCTGTCCTGTATTATCGCCATGCTGCCTTCTTGGAGAATATAGTCTAGTGTGCGGCTTCTCTGCCCACGGCAGAGGGATTGGAACTAGATGATCTTAAGGTCCTTTCCAACCCTAACTATTCTATGATTCTATGTACAGAAAATAAACTGCACAGTGCACGAATACTTCTCATGCCTTCCATACTGGAGCACACAAAGACTCCAAAGATTTTATTAATTCAGTTCATCCGCACTCTCAAACCTTTAGGCAGTAGGGAGTAAGCTATTTATCTTTTGGTTTCTTGTAAGGAATTCACACTAGACTCACTGCTAAATCATTTTCCCTGTACTACTAGTACAGGAAATTAACTATAAATGAACTATGAAAACAAATCATCCTGCTATAATTTTCCACTGATATTACTTTTCAGTTTTAGTACACTTAGGAAAAGCAATATAGATTCAAAAAAAGAGTTACAACTTATTTATATACTGATCCTTAAATTATGCTCTTTCTCTTTTAAGAGGCCTTACTTATACAGTATTTCTTGCTTATTCTGCAGTGCTATACTGAATTTGGTAGCATTCCTATGACTATGGCATCATAGCATGGTTTCCCAGTTAATTCTGAAGATGATTTCACTCTGAGACTACCATTTACTGAAATCTGTGGGGGAAGAGGTAAAAGTCAGTTCCTTGTATTCTTTACTATACAGCAAACAGCTTCTGACTGTTTATATAAATGGCGATATTGAGATATTCTGCATTTTTTCAGTAGTTACTGACTTTTCATAATTTCCTCCCTGCACAAACACTAGTGCATTTCTTAAGAATGACTAAACACCAAAGATTTATGCCTTTATTAAGGCCTATGTTTTTCATTTGTCTGAAGAAGGAAGAGATGGCGTACTGTAAATATGGAATATGCAATTTGTTCTGAAAATGTTTTTAAAGCAATACACAGGTAATTGTGGAGAAGTTCTACAGTTCTGGGGGGATCTACTCCATACTGTCTGAAACTCCCATGATAAAGTCTACACCAACAGATTGTCAAATTATTTAACATAGAGTATCTGCTAAGAGGTACATACTGAAATTTAATGTTAAAATGTAAGTATGCTACAAGTTTCATGTATTTATACACATATTCACAGGACTTAGAAATGACAGTGCCCTGATCTGAACACAAACAGCAAAACAAATTCTGCCCCACTCTAATGCAGTCATTTTAAGAAATATGAAGTATTTAGCTAATACATTTGTGCATTTGCATCAGGTCTGTGTGCTCTGAAGCACTAAGTGCTAGCTGGAGTGAAAGCAGTGGGCAGCAAATTGAGCGCCTCTGATTTCATGGCAAGGGCTTTACAGTAGATGAACCATGTGGAAATGAGGTTTTCCACTGCTACAAATAGCAAGCTGGGACAGGTGGCTACAGTCATGCCCATCCATTTTAATGTAGTTTACCATTTAGATAGCTAAGGTCAGAGTCTACAGCAAGGATTTGGAGTTGAAGTCTTTATTGGGGTGAGTAGGAGCAACATGTGCTCCTGGATTTTTTTCTTTTTTTGGTAGCAGTATGGTGGTACCTGTTAAAAGTGGTGGAAAAATCTGCAAATTGAAATCTGCAGTTCAAAAATAGTGAGAAATCCTGAAACATATATTTCTGTATGAAATCCGACTCCACTGAACTCAGTTGAAAGCCCTCAGTTTCTCTCCTAGAGGCACCATTTCACTTTTTGTTGGAATTTCTTTCAAATTAGCATTTCCCTGCAAAAATTGTTTAAACCACTTTTTTTGTTTTTCTTTTCTTTTTCCTCCCCTGTAGGAATTGCTTTTTTGCCAGAAGCATTTTGGTCGGACCTACAAAGGAGCTGTAGACAGAAGCCATGAACAGATGTCCTCTTTGGGACCCTGCTGTGAATTGGAAGAGGTTACTACTCTCAGCTGCTCAGCACTATTCCCTACTCTCCTCATTAAGGATCACCCCCACTGGTGTGCTCATTGAACAGTTTGTATGAACACTTCCTACAAGGCCCAGGCTGAGCCTGTTATCTTGGTGCAGACTGAGGACAAACAAAACAACAAATGGAGTTGATTTTGCTTAAAACAAACGAGGGAGCTCCTACACAACTTGCTGTGTGAGTAGATGGAGTGGGCAGCAGCCTTTGACAGGGGAAGAGCAGTGAGTACCTGAAGGCAGTAACTTCTGGTGACATGGCTGGCTTTGGAGAAGTCTGTCCATGGCAGTCCCTCTGTTATATAATGCATATAGAGTTAGCTTGGCTTCAGGAGAAACCTGGCTCCAAGACATTTAATTAAAACAGCATTTGTCCCAAAAGTCATAGTATGACACTGAAATCTGCTAAGGAATCACAGAAAACAGCTACCCAACCTGTAGTTCGACAGGAGTGAGAAGTAAACTAAATTACAGTGTAACTTCCCTCTTGAAAGACACATTCTTGTATGTTGTGAATATCAGCATCCTCCCATTACTTTGCAATTCTGGGGTGTATTTTGGCCTGTGAAATCTGCCTCACTTAAACCCTGTACTGGAACCCCACTGCCCTCACCAGACAAGCAAGTCTCCACAGCCATGCATTTCTTTCAGGAATCCAGAAACATTCATAGGGGTTCTCACATCTTCCTAACCACAACAAACAGTTAGTCAAGTTACCTTTGTTAAGCAAACCAATTTTCATTGCTTTCATTCAAATGGCCTTAAAATAGAATTCTTGCCTGCTTTATTTTGTCAGATGTAAAGAAAACTGAGAAACTGTATCCATTGTTCCTTAAAAGAGCTTATTAGAGAAACAAAGACCTTTTTTTTTCCAGTGAATGCTGTTTGTGCAGTTACTTCATGACATTTATTTGGATTCAGTCCCAGGGGAAAAAGGCCAAATTCAGTTTCAGCATTTGCCTACTACAGCATAAACACAGTCATTAGTTAACAGATCTTTTTTAGCTGTCTTTATGTAGTCTCTAACATCAAAGCACGTGATATTCATGAAATAATCAAAGCAACATATGTACACTGAAGCACTGTATGTACATTATTTTTCAGTAGCCTAGCAATCCTCAGAAATTTGAAGAGGTTCTCCTAGGCCTTGAGCCAAAGCCCTTGGAAGTTGATGGAATTTTTTTTTTCCCTTTGACTTCAATGGATGCCGAGTCTGGCCCTCAGATAATCACTGCCATGTTAATGGCAAACTACTTTCCATTTTTGTATTAATTTCCTGCTTGAGGAAGGAACAGGGCTGAAAGCACTGGAGAATGAAATCATTTGCCCTGTTTCTACACAAGGCAGAGAAAACCTGGGTAACGGCAGCCTTAGGGCTTCACTGATTCATCCTAACCACGGGATGGAAGAGTGAGTGGATACTTCCTTTGCACAGCTTTTCTCCTTACTAGGGGCAGCATTAGCAGTACAAATAACTGCAAACCATTGTGGTGGGTTTTATGCTGTGCCTACTAGAATTGGGAATAAAGCCAATTTCTTTTCTCCAACACCAAGCTACTGGCAGTAATTTCTCCTCTAGGTGCATGTTCTTAGAGATCCTAGTTATCTTATACCTGACTTTGCCTCCCTGTCTTTTCTACAACCTGCCACGGCACTGGCACTGCCTGTACTTCCAGCTCTTGTGTATCATCACAGCTCCTGTGTATCATCACAGCTCCTTTCCAGGTCCTTCAAAGAAAAGAAAAAAAATAATCCAACAAAACCAACAAGTAGTACATTTGCTAATCCTTCCTAACATGAATGAGTGACATCATCTGACATGAGTCAGGTAGGGGAATAACCTTTCCCTGCTGTTAGCATTAGAGGGTGCATCTGTCCCTTCACTCTTGCTCTGCATCTGCTCTTGGACATTGATGAGGTCTGGCTTTTCAACAATGCAGAAATATATCTATATAACCTGAGTATATTTCCCATTAATGAGATTCTGAACTATCAAATTCCTTTCAAGCATTTAGCAAAACCACAAACCAACAAGAAGGTTTGTTAAAACTGCTGAAAGGAGGACCCTGAAAGAACAATTTTTACAGAAATTGACTGGGTTGATTAGGTTCTGCTTTAATAACCATTAACTAGTCTTGAGTCCAATAAAATTTCTAAGACAGCAGAGAAACTGCGGATGTGAAAATTAGTGGATAATGGTGGCAGGAGGATTTAAGGGACACATTTACAAAGGCACCAGTATGACTGACCTCTCTTAATAGCACATGAATAGTACATGAAGAAAGGCAATTTTTATATTGCTAAGAATCTAATTTGGAAGACTGAATGCACATGCAATCAGAAAAAATTACATGCTAGCACCGAGAGGAGGTAAGTGATAGCAGGCTTTAGATTTGAGAGGTTAAATTTAGATTTGAAAGGTTAAAAAAGGCTTAAGATTTGAAAGGTTAAATTAAGTTTTTCAATACTAGAAAAGAAAGCCAATGTGTTTGATTTAAAAACAAAAAAAACCCTAAACCAAACAAAGAAGCCCTCCCCCCAAAAAAAACTGAAACAACAAAACCCGCTAAAAATCCCCAAACCAACAAAAAAATGCACCAAAACCCATACACACACTTTAACCTAGAAAAGAAAAGTGGACAGGTAAAGATTTTACTTTGAGCTGTTGGCCAGTCACTTCAGCTGTCTGAAAAGGAGCTTTGCTTTTACCATGTCTGTCCTATCTGGTTCAACACTACAGCAGGGGCTGCTCCTTCCCTTTGTGTCTGTGTCAGTCCAACACAACCAAGCATGGATCTTGGCTGCAGCCCTTCCTGCGCTGCAGTGTTACAACCAATAAATGAGGTGATGATTAAGGAAGGCGTGGAAGAAAAGACTAATATTTAATAAGGCTCTCAGGTTCACTGTCTGAAATGATTGTGAATACATGGCCTGATTTGATTAAATGAACTCTATTTTAATAAAAGAAATTTGCAATGTTTACTGGCGAAGGGGCACAGTATACAGGTTTTGCTGAAGTTGAAAGAGGTGTTGGAGTTCGCTTGGGAGGAACATACATCCTTCTGGAGAGCGAAACCTAAAACTAAACCCCTGTACAGACTGATGATAAGTAGTTTATTGTTAGCTGAGTGAAAACAGAGTTCTGAAAAAGAGAGTGAGAGAGCGAGAGAGTGAGCACATGGGCAAAAGACTGCAAGGAGGTTTGAATTTTACAAGAAGCAACTGACAGAATATAAAGACAGTATTCAAAAATACGCAAAATCCATGAAGGCCAAACAGCAAATAGGAATGAATTTTAAAACAAAATAATTCTGAGACATACTTGAAGGTTGAAAAGAAAATTAATTTAGTGGAACTATTAAAGACAAGATCTAAATCCCAATGGAGTTGGTGGAAAGACAATCACCAACTCCTACAGTGTTGGACTGGGACCAAAGAGAACAACAAAGAAATTTCCAATGACTGAAAAAGAATCAAGAAAATCTCAGTGGTTTCTTCACATCTGTGTTTGATAACAAAGAACACTGGCGATGTTCATGAAGGATGTGTTTGTGGGTACTAATGAGGACAAAGTAAAGGAATCTGTGAAGTAACCAAGTACAGGAACAAAACAAAGACAGATAATAAGTAGTAATGGATTACACCAAGAGATGAAGCACAGCATTCTGTGAGTTTATCTGTACACTGTAATACTTGTCCTGCTATGTTGAGGAAAGTCTTAGAAATAGGTACTATTTCTGAGCATACTGTGCGCCTAATAATTGTCAGCTGCTAAAATACAAGGCTAATATTTTTTAATACTTAGTGCTTATATATATATGTCAGATATTAGTAAATGAAATTGACATTTTAAGCTATTAATTTCAGAAACAGTTCCTTCACAAAAAATAAGCTGTGACACGATTTGCAATGAGACAGGAAGGATTTGGACTGAAGATCTGGACTCCCCGTGGTATGTGGTCACTTAAAAAAAAATAAATCATATAAAATATAAGCAAGCTAAAACATTTCTAAATACGAAATATCACGTGTGATAGAGGCATAGAGCACGCTCACTAGATTTAAATACGTCATTATCAGAAGGTGCTTAGGCATGTATGAACAAAATTCTCTGTAACTATGTGTATGAATAAGCCCACTGGCAACCCACATTTCTTCGTCTCAACACATCTTTAGGAACTGCAGTGAGTTGCAGAACTATAATTTCATCTTAATCATCCTTTCCTGCATGCCACACTTTTCCTCTGTTCCTGCAGGACACTGTCACAGCTGAATGCAAAAGTCTGCACTGGTGAATAGTGTGGGTTAACTGTAAATTGCTAAAGGTGTTTTGTACTGCACTTTGCTGTTAATCACACTTTACCTGCTACCCTGTTCCAGCTGAAGAAGATGGGAAGAAAAGACAGATCCCAGTAAAGCATGCATAGGCACTGTAGTGGAAGAAATAAAGTATTTGCTAGTGCTGTTTAAGAGAAAACCATCAGGATGTAACCATCAGTTACTCCTTTGGGTAAAACAGAAAAGAACAGACCATTCAGAGATGTAAACATGCAGTGCTACTCCATGAGTCCAAACTGACTGCAGTTCTTCCATTAGTCAGTCCCTGTGAAACTGTTATAATCTCATGACTCAGCTGTGAACTGTTCCCTTCAAAAGCAATTCTCTGGGCATTGGGCTTCTGATTATCCAAGAGAGCCAGATGCAAACAGAAAACCTGCAACACATATTTCAGGTGCTATTGAAATGCAAATACATATAAGGTATATTCGTTCTACTTCTGCTTCTCCTGGAGACACATATTTCAAGTCATTTAATTTGCAATGCAAGTTTACTGTGGGAAAGTATTGTGCTCCAAAGTCACAAAGAAGTAGCTTACTCTTAAAGGTCTACAGATATTACCCTGCTTTCTGCCCTCCAAGAACCAGGAAGACTTTAGACCTCTATGGTTGCATAGACAGGGTTGCAAAAATGCCCTGTGGTACAAGTTCCTACACTTCAGTCTGAGCTGTTTTTAAATGTCCAAAAAGATGTAGCCTCTGGCTCTCCATCGTTTCCTCTGGGAGACGAGTTCTACTATGCCAGAGCTTTTCTCCCTGTTCCTTAATACGTAGCCCCTACTGATATTTAATGATATAAACCACAACAGATGGCTAGCAGAGCACTGTGGTAAACTAATAGCAACTCTTTTAGGCATTTAGAAGCTTGAAAAATCTTGAAAGAATGCTTGAGTATGGACTGTAACTAACATAAAAGGGAGCCACCAAGATAATATTATAGATGCATTTGTCCCGCTTAAAATGTAGGACCTGTCACTGTTAAAAAAAACAAGAAAGATTTTATTAATAAGCTAAGAGTCAAGGAAAAATGTTCCTTATACATAAACTGAGTTTTCTGTGTGCACATAGTAACATTTTAGCCTGCTTTCTCAAAAAGAAAAACCAAACAACCAAACCCCAAAACCCACAACAAAACAACACAACCAACTAACAAACCAAAGAAACTCCCAAACTTGTATAATGCTGCTCCTTCAAGGAAAGGCAAAGTAACAGGTCATGATGTTTCTTGGTATTACATGTCCTGGCTGAAAACTCCTGATAGAACATCCCAGTTTGGGATCCCAACAGGGAGCACAAGCCCAGTGTCCATTCCTGACTAGCTAACTGCCGATTTGGCATGTGCCAAGTACAAGTATAGAGCTGGATACCTGAATGAACGAAGAGGCACATCACTAAATCTCACCTCGAGACAAAAGCTTCCAACACATTTGCTCTACTAAGGTAAAGTGAAGTTCAATGTCTCCAATATCTTTCTCTTGAACTCTAACCTCCTAAAGTTATTTAAGTGTACCACTCCTACTGACTTAACAGCATTTAGATACCTCAATACCTCTTAGTACCTGTCCAACAAGAACAAGCCACTTCTTGAATAATTTAAAATCTGAAGCAAGAGCCATTTTTGCCTCTGTGCTCCCAGTCCTTCCAAACCCCAGACATTTTACTTTCTTTAGATCACAGCTACCAAAAATCAAGTATAGCATTTTAAAATCCTTTCCCTTTCGCTCCTCACATTTCACTGGCTGTGAAAGAGGACAGTGATGTATTATGTGCTTTGGTTAACAATGCTACAGCTTGCGCTGCACAGCTCGGCCAATAACCCGTCACTGCGCCATCCCGGTTCAATCTGTTTTATGAAATGCTACTGTATTTTCTTACATGGAAAACAAGCAATGCCCCTGAGCTGTGCCCCGATTCCCAGCAGTGATGTTGGGGAACTAATAATGCCAAAGCTCAAGCTACAGGAGTGCGAGGCTGAGTTTTTGTCATAACTCGCATAGTATAACGGGGTCTGGAGAGCTGCTGATTTCTGAGAAAGAGTGTATTAAACAGACTTTTATAGCTTGCAGGATGGGGGGACAACGACTTCTGTGAGATTTTAATGAACAGACATTAAGGTCCAGACTATAAATAAATCACTTGGAGGACTGGTAGGTACACACAGTCATGTAACATTCCAGTTGATTTTATTTCCTGCAATTACGACCCCTGGGTGGAATGACAGCTCCCAGTTACAGGGCAGGATCTGACTTGGCCAAGCACCCTCTCCAAGGTGGCAGGCTCCGTGTGCAGAAAGGGATGGGCTGAGCTCAAGCAAACAGAAGTTTAAATAAATAAACACTTCAGTATTTCAGAACTTTCACAACTTCACAAGGTTTGTAAAAGGGAACATGAAATGCTCATCTATATTTAGGTCACTTATGTAGGGCTGCATTTATTTTGTAAGTCTACCACATCTCGCTTTTCCCCCCACACCTCTCCATTCAACCCAGGTGCCTTTTATTTTTCCTTTACAAACTTAAAAGCACTGGATTGGTGTCCAACAGAGTCTTCTGGCACTCCATCCTACCTTAAACTTTCATAAAAGTAACAAAACTTGTTATACGAGGGTTTAGCTTCCAGGTCAACGCCAGAGACTGGAGGACCACAGGATGTGGGCCTTCTCCTTGGAGCCCTTCCTCTCCCAGACTACCAGCTGGGCTGTAAGTACATTCCTGAGTGGGTAAAGCTGGTGTATCTTTATATTTTGACTGGTTTTCACTCCTTTTTAGTGGTTTCTGAACTAGAAAATCCAGATCACTGAGAAATACCCAAAGCAAACTGCATTGGCAAGGGAATCCAGAAATGATCGTGCCAGGGGAAAAAGGTACAGCTTTAAGACAGTTATCAGTTAGTTTTATGATTTTTCTTGTTCCTGGGGACATCAAAGCATGGAAAAAACAGTAAGGCAGAAATTACAAAGAGAAACAGTGACAGATCAGTAAATACATAGTATTTTTCATAGTGTTTTTCCAAAGTATTCCTGAATTATTATGTGTTCAGCTCCGAGATCTACTTTTGGTAGTAGAATTAAACATGAATTTTGCCAGTGATGTCCAGTCAACCAGAGCCCAACCATGGCTTTGTCATGTGTTACTGAAAGTCTGAGTTCCCTGTGCATTACAACATCTGTGTAGCCTGAAGGGGTTTCCTTGTAGTGCTACTGTATTGCTTTTTGCCACTGATTTTTAACACCTACCTGTTTATCTAAAAGTTTTTGGAGAACACATACAGAGTACCTCTGAATCTTCTTAGAGCTCTGACTGCTGAATCTTCAGAGAAGTCTAAAGCCAGCCTGGACTCCATGAGGGCTACACACCAGCTGGGAAGTTTCTTTTTGGCTTGCTATTGCCAAGTATAGGTGCAGAGCCACAAAATATTTAGTCTCTTTCATTTTTATGTTCTCAGTAAACACTAACAGATGTCAGCACCCATATTCTCTTAATCTAAAAATAAAACTCTTTCACACATTACAAAACCACTCTTCGCTATTACCATGACATAAAACGGCCTTGCCTTCAAAAGCTCTGAACTGTTGATGAATGTAGTGGCATAATTTAAAGCTAGCTTAAAAAAAAATGAACAGCAGCAAGTATTTAGGGGTTTTCTCAGTAGTTATTTCGGCTTACAGATCAAAAAGTGCTTTAAAAAAAGCAAGGAAAGTATTATCTTCATTGCACAGACAGGTAAACTGAAGAAAAAGGCGGTTAGTCTCCTAGACATCCCCTGACAAAGCCAGTGCTGGAACAGAACCTCATGGACATTGCCCAGTCTGACACCCTGCCCGGTTCAAACAAGCCTCAGAGTGGTAAGGGGGCAACTCAGCTGCCTGCTAACAAAACAAACGTTTGCCCGCTATTTTGGTGCATCTTCTATGAAAACATATACTGACTATTCATGATCCCAAGTTATCGACAGAAATAGCTCCCCTTGTTCCTGCTTATTTCAGTAGAACCAGAAGACTCTTCAAGATATGCTTGGTATGCTGCACAGCAGGGCTTTGCTTTAAAAAGAGAAAACAAGGATGCTAAAAGTACAGAATAATGCACCTTTTTTTTCCCTTTTAAACAAGAAAGTGTACTGAGTTAAGCTAGAATATCAGTGAATAAAAATAACTTTCTTCAGTAACATGAAAGAATTACCCAGGTAAATTAAAACTCTTGTAGAACTACAGATTATTCTGGTCTAAGAAGTTGTGAGATGAAGGATCCTCACTGGAGAAAACTCAGCATCATTACCTGAAGCTAGGTTTACCAGAAACACAACCACTCCATGCGGTTGGTAGTCTTGGTTTCTTGAGTGGTTGCTTTGATGTTACTAATTGTGTACTATATTTAAGAATTCAGAATAAAGTGGTGGCCAGTTGGCTCTTTGATGAGCTATTATTCATAAGAAAATGAGGAGGTCACTGTGAGGACATGCTGCATAGCTGAGGTTAAACACACCAAAACAACCATTCTGATTTCCAATTTAAGCAACACAGCAATTACTTCTCCCTGACCTACCTGGAAGCCAAACAGAAGAGTTCATCCTCTCATTTTATTGACCAGACAAGTTTAGTCACACATCTTACTTATCCTATCATCACCACATAATTGCTTATAAAGTGTCAGAATTAGCCTAATACTCTGACAGAGTTACTATGGAAATGGTAACAAAAATACATTATAGAATAGCTGTCTTCATCTAAACTAATTGAAATGTTACCTCACTTTAAGGTCTTCATTTTCCTTTAATGTTAATGCAAAGTTGCTTTTCAAATCATTATTCAATTGACTGCTATATCCTTTGAGTGCAGGATGAGCAGGAACTACTCAGGAGGCAGGTGACCCTACACTCAGAACCTGATCTAGGGCCTGGTGACTGTATGTTGCAGGTAGGTAGGATGCCAAAGAAACTACAGGCTGTATATTTCACTTATTTGAGAGCTCTGAAAGATCATGTTTTCTAAGGAAAGTTAAGACTGTGAAAACTAGGGACTAGTATGGAGGACAAAGAGGACAGAAATGAAAGAACTTAAGCATACCCTTGAATGAGAAGAGCACAACAACCCTCACCTGTTTACCGGGTCTTGCTCATTCATATAGCAGCAATCCATGCTACCTTTGGTCTTTACCCCTGCTATGATGATAAATGCTGAATCCTTTATTGTGGATGGTTTTGCGAATGCATTGCTTACATACATACGTCAGCTTTCAGGCACAGGTACAGCTTTCGGCCCACTTTGCAACGCTTATTGCTAAATGCGGAAGAGGTGTTGGTTTAACTCAGTTTCTAGCATACATACTACTTGTCTACTCCTAAAGTAAACAATGCTGATGTCCTAAGCCAGGATCTTCATAAAGATCCAGAGATACTGAAGGACTTCTTGAGATACTCTTCCCTCAGAAAGCAGGTTGACATGGTTTCTATTATTCCTACTTACTAATCACTTCAAGTTCAAGCCCTCTTACATGCAACATCACTCCAGAAAGCAAGCAGCAGGCTGACCTGACGTGCCACACAGGGTCCATGATATTGACAATGGGACAAATGTGACCCCTTCAAACTGCAGCTACCAATTTGCTGAGGCCCACCTGAACAAGCAGAAGCTTTTCTCTTCTGCAACCTGCCCAGGCTTGCCCAACATGGACATGTGCTAGAGGCTTTCTGCTGAGTGCCAGGAGAGATTGAATTTTGTGGAGGTCAGTGCTTCATTTTGAACTTAGAGGTGGTACTTCTATGTGGAACAGGGCTACCCTGTCATGGCTCATAAGGTGGTGCTCAGACCCCGTCCCTCCTACAGGCTCCCATTCTCAATGGCCATGAAGAAGCTGGGCCCCTTAGACTTGTTTGGAAATTCAAGCTATAATACAGAGGAACAACATTTATTGACATTCTATTTCTGACCTGACATATTTTCTACCCATTGTATGACTTGCGTCCAGCCTAACAGAACCTGTGTTAAAATCTTGTCTACCCCAAAGTTCACACACTGTGTGTGA
>JANHGB010045585.1:0-28081 GCA_026283785.1 Coracopsis vasa | reverse complement strand
AATTCTTGGTGCAACTTTAATTTTATTGTTGTTGTTGTTGTTGTTTTCTCTATTGTATTTAAGGATATGCATAGCCATATTGCCTCCCAAATATATTGATTCTGTAATGACAGGGTTCAGTTCTTAACACAACCTTTATTGCAGAAATTTTCCTTATTCCCCATAGTCCCTACGGCTTACGTCTGCTCCTTCTGTATTCCAAGTGATGTACGTCACAGACCTATGTAAGAACATTACTGTGTTCTCAATTACTGAAGCTATTAAGTTGCATTTAATGTATTTGTGACCAAGAATACTTCCACATCATGAGAGAACTCAGTATCTCTTTTTCCAATTGCTATTGGTTCAAGCAAGTTATTCAAAATAAACCCCTATCCAGACAAAAAGGTAGAATGATAATCAGTGTATTCAAGGACTTTTCCTATCCAGCAAAAGTATTTAATTATTCACTGATACATTATTAGAATTTATTTAGTTTAGGTTTCTTTTCTCTAATTAGTAAAATTAGAGTTTACTAGGTTTCTTAGAACCTAGTAAAGTTACTATTTTCCTTAGTTACCTAGTATCTTTAGGTTATTAGAATTCTTTAGGAATTCTTTTTTGTAAAATTCCTTTTGCAATATTAAGAAGGAAATGTTTCTTCAATAGGTAGTATTAAATTATTTCCTTAAAAGGTCTACTGTTGTGCTGGACAATATTATAGCAGAAAGTGACAGAAGAAAAGGTCAGATTTGTGTTGCCTGCATGTTTTAGGCTGCGGGACTTGCACTCAGGGGAAGAATCTGGACCTAAACATGGTATAGTCTGGGTATTCCCACACATCTCTGTCCACTGCAGGAATGCCTCACCAATATTTTCCATCTCATTTGTGATCATGTGCATTTATCCCTCCTGTTGGTCACCCTTTCTCATTAAACTTGTGACTCTGCACCAAATGCTTACAAGAAAAAAACAGAATACCAATATAATAACAATAAAAGAGTGGTTTATGTGCTTTGACTTCTTTTTATCTATGAATTCACAAAGCTGGAAGAAAGGAGTAAAAGCCTGAACTGTGTGACTGTCCAGATCTCAACTGGACCTGAGCAGAGAGCTCAGAGTCTGCCTTCTAGAAATTGTTATATTACAGTATGTAGCTCAATACTGGCACAACATTTACAGCTCAGGGGCTAGGATTATGTGATGCTACTTCCTCAGAACAGACAAAACTCTACCTTGATCTAGACAAACCAAAGAGTAGGGGAACCTACCAAAATTAGTCAGAAAAAAAAAAACAACCCCCAAAACCTTCAGCTTGAGACTGAACACATAAAACTCATGAGTTATACATTTGTGTAGTTTTTATCTGGAGCTTTGCCCAAAAAGACAACAGGAATAAGAAATGGATGAAGCACAAACTATATACAAGTCAAGGCAGGGCAGAGCTTCTTTAATTCCTCAGGGACAAAGAGAAAGGTACAAAGAAGGTATCAAGAATGATACTACAGATACAAACATTTTAATGCAAATTCTGCTACATGTAGATTAAAGGCTTTTTTAATTATTATTATTAATTTAGAAAATACATCTTTCTAATATAGCAGAAACACTGTTCTGATGACAAATTATATTTTAAACTGTACTATAATCACTGCGTATATGAATTCAGAGCTGATTCTCTGATAACATTTTATGTGCTTTAGTAAGACAAGTGGTATCATCCCAGAAACCAAGTTACTTGCCTCTTTCCCTCCCAGGGAATTCCTCACAGTAAGGCACTTGAACACAAGATCAATATAACTAATTTTCCAGGGCTGCTCTGACTAGCACAGTTTTGTAGTTGGTGCAGACACTAAACTTGCAATCAGAGATGTAGATAGATACATTAATGCTGAATAAACATCACTTAAGTGCGAAGAAAAAGAGGATGAATACTAGAATATACTCTGCTATAAATATGTACACTAAGTGTGTGTGTGCATATTTAGGAAACTGCTGACACAGCACTGTGGAAAACACTGCTAGAGAGCTTTTGGTTGTTGCCAGCAATGTCATCATAAATCAGAAAGATTCTCAGGAACAACTCTGTGGTTAACCTGCGCGAGGATACTGAACAACAGCCCACTGTTGCCAGAAGAGGACTATTTGACACCACTTGGCATCATATCGCACACTTAGTGATCTAGACTTCATACCTATTTCTTGCTTAGCTTAAGCAGATAATAAGTGTTCTATAAAAATCAAAACAAACCAGGCACCAATCAGTATCAGGAAAAATACAACACACCCTCCCCAATGGCTAGGGCTTCTCCAGCTCATTTGTTCAAAGACAAATATTCAAGCATCTTTGTCTCAGATGTACTTTTAGAAAACCGGGAATTGAGAGAAAAAAAAGCACAAGAAATGCTTAGTTCTGGAAAGGTTTCATTGCAAGATCAACCATCTATACATATCCCTGCAAAAATTCAGCTCAGAATGGACCAGCCTGTAATATGACCAAAAGCAAGAGATTGTTAGAACCTCATGAAGAAGCCTGGTGATTGCAACTCAGTACCACACATTGCAGCAGCCTTGAGTTAGTGCTACAATTTCACATGTCTAAAACTGCATGAAATTAATTCTGGTATCAGCCTCATGGTGTTACCAAAAGTTGCAAGGTTCCACAGATAGTCCAAAAAATACTGGGGCTTTCATGAGTTTGTAAAATAAACCATCATTAATTTGGTGATGTTTTCTGAGGAGCAGTTGATAGTGGAAGAGATGTATGGTGATCAGGAACAGTGAAATATACTGTAAATTGCAAAGCTTAGACAACTGTGCCAACCAAGTTAATTTGCTGATATTCAAGGATGAGCCTACACACATCGAGACAATTTACAAATGTCTCCAAACCATGTGGAAAGATGGCCAAAATCAGATTCCTAGCATTTTATTTTCTTCACAATGGAATTTTTTCAAAGAATCGAATAGCATGCAACTGGAAATTTGCTGAAAGGCTACAGCACTCCAACAGATAAATGAGCAAACAAAACAGGAGATGCATTTCTTCACTAATTTGATGTAATCAGGAAAATGAGATTACAAAACCACAGAGCTTCACTACTGCATCTCTCCCAATGCAGCTTTAAGTTGTGACTTGAATGCAAAGTTTGTAAGAGCCTGTTTCTTCTCTTCTTGTCTTTTATTCTGCCTAAGGCAAAGCTTCTGTACCCTGGAATAACATATGAATGTGATTTAGCAATTGTAGAGTTACACCTTCAGTTTCAGGAAAATGGGAGCATGGTGAATCCTCTGCAGGAATAACTCTTTCAGATACTTAATCTTCAGATTCAAAGTGCATCAGTGCATTTGCTCCCAGAACAACAGTGCATCATGAGATTTTGCATGAGATACCATTCTCCATGTGTATGCATGTGACAATCAAAGCACACAGGACTCACTGGGAAGGAAAGGAAGATATGAGTACCCCCACTCCTCTTCTGATTCCCTGAGAGCCAAGGAACTTCATAAGGCTCATCAGATTTGCAGGGTGTTTCTTCCCGTTTTGTTTTTTCTGAATTATTGTTTTGTTTTGTCCTTTTTTTTTTTTTTTTTTTTTTTCTTCCAAAGGTGGTTATTTCGCCCTCCTGAAGTTTTTAGGAATTTTGCCAACTCAACAGTGTCTTGAGACAAGGCACGGCTGGGATCTTAAAGACCCCAGGCTGATTTCATTGTTGAAAGAGCCATTCACCCTGCAGCCTTCATGTACCTTGCCTGGTTACCTTCTGACCAAATACAGATCTCTCTTTATACAGGAAACCTGAGACTCCATGGCACTGTTCCAGAGGCTAAACAAAAAGAGGTTGTAAACTTTAACCAATCTGCCTCCCTACAACTAGCTAGAGAGACTAATTTTCTGAAATCAAATCCTCTTGTCTGGAAATAGAACACACTTTTGGAAGAGCTTTAAGTCTACAGACTACCATGAACCAAAACCAACCTCTGGTAAACAAGGATAACATCAGAAAGTCTTTGACAGAAGCAGTTAGGGAAAGCATCATTACCAGCAGTCATAGGAAAGGGACAAATCTGAGGTAAAAACGAAGATGAGAAAAAAAAGCTGCAATGTACTGTTCTCCATTATGAGGAAAAGGCCTTTCCTTAGAGTGGAGAAAAAGAAAATAAAATCACTGAGAAAATAATGAAAACTTTTGATCACAGCAATCTCATTCAATATTGCGGTTTAGAGTAATTCAATGCATAGGAAATAGCTAGGAATGATCAAAAAACACATGCACAAAATGTTCTCATTTGTAATACTACAGTGATCGATCTCTAGCAAAAAATATGCAATTAAAACCTCATTAGTCAACTCTCCCTCACTCACTTTTTTCTTTAAATTCAGACTTGGGCATTTTCCTGTACCTATATAGGAAAAGCAGGAGATACTCTTCCTTCAACCTTATCTCTAATAGCATAGGCAGAATTTACCAATTTCATACACTGAATAGAAAACAGTAACAGAAATATCCCTCTTAGCTACTTTCAGTTGAAGTTGGGTCTCCTGTTTGTACCTGAATGGAGCCTGATACAGCTATCCATTTCATGCTATTATCATAAGGCTAATTAACCATTATCCCAAATTACAGATAGTTTGAGCACTTTGTTGAACTCTTTTTGTTTTCACAGAGATTAACAAGAGTGGATTTAACTCTTCTAATGGTCAGTGTTGTCAGTGTGAAAAGCAGCTGTCTCTCCAACTGGGTGCAGTACAGCATTACATTCCTTTCCAGAGGAGAGGTAGAAGCTGATTTTTGAAGTGATGTTGAGCACCTACAGTGTCTGACACAACCTCTAAAACCAGGCTATTGGGAGATGAAACAGGGAGCAACAGAACTAGATCCTCCTATCAGGATCTTACTTCCTTAAGCAGCACAAACAATGGAAATCAACACAAAATAAACTGCGCCCATTAGACAATTGTAGTATAAGTCAGTTCAGCTGACAACTATTACACCACATGCATGGCTTTTCAGGTTTTTCATGAAAGATTATCACTTAATTCTAGCTGTCCTGAGTAACCCATTTGCTGTAGGCATACTAGCAGTGCACCAAAATCATGGTAGAAAAATTCACTATCAAAACGCCATGACAATCTTGCCAAAACCCCCTCAAAACGTCCCGCATAATCGTAATAATCTTTTTCCTTTTTTCCCCAGTAGGTTTCTTTGTTCTTAAACATCTATGGCTGTTAAAGGAATATTATCAATCTAAAAGCCAAGAATGTGTTTGTTGTTGTATTTTTCTTGGAGAAAAACCCCACCTTGTATATTCGGTGAAGCTTTTTGAATCTATGCCTAGATACCCACTTTTCAAAACGTAAGACAAAATTATAGGTACACAGTGTGCCAAGAAAATCAGCTCAGCATGGCTTGCCCAGGCTTTCTGAAAGAAAGCATGCATACTGTGTCACTATTATGATTTAAAATAGCTGGGCCTCCAAAGTTATAACACTACTGTACTATAGTACAAGGTGCCTGCAGATAGATGCCTGTAGCAGCAAGCCAACCAATTAGCTTCAGGACTGTGATGAAAGCATGACTTTGATTTCTGTTCAATGCATGTATCTCGCAGCTTCATTGAGGTACAAAATAAACTGATGATGAAATGAAAGAAAGCTTAGGAGGAGGGCATAAATAACCTGAGTCTTTTACAATAATCCTCATTATTATTTACTATGGACCACAAACTTCTCCATTTCAATGGAGAAGGGGATTTTCTACAGTAAAGCAGAAGAGAATGGAGGTTTGCAATGTAAAACAACTTCTTTGGGGTTTAAAACAGGGGTCAGAAAAGCTTACAATTCCCTGAGCTCAAGGCTTGTTAGAGGTAATCAGGAGTCTGTACATACATGTACACACATTGTCCTGCCAGAGAGTTCTCTCAGCTCTAACATGCTTCCAATGTTACCTTCTACCTTCTGCATCGCTGAGAATCGGGACAACACCCAAGGAGAGTTTGGATGTGCTCTGACACTTTTCCAGACATTTTTTCTTGAAACTGGAATGGAATTTTTATTTGTTGGCAATGTTTGGTTTCAGTATTTTTTTTATTTATTTATTCTTTACAATGCCCTCCAGCTGCTCGGGGATCCGGGTTACAAGCAAGGTTCAAGCTGCTGCAAGTTCATAGATGTCACAGGATTCAACACAAGTATTCACTAGCACAGTGAAGAGACATGCTCTGGCCCCAGCTCCCACAGCTTCATGCAAAGGAGAGGTATTCAGCAGTGAAAGGAGGATATCAAAATGATGGCGGAAGCGGAGGAGATCCCTGTTCCATGAGTTATTGCCCAATAATTGCTAGCTGAGCTTAGCTAGTACAATTACATATTTAATTAAACCTCTAATTAAATCACTCTCTGCCTTTACCTTCATACCACCTTAAATTTCTGTAAGCTTTCTTAGATCATTTCAAAAAGACATGTATCTGTCTCTTAAACCAATGTGTACCATATTCTTCCACGGGCTTCCCGGATGCTTTGCTGACTAAAATATCATTACTTTTCCCACATTTTTCCACCTATGGTCTAGAAAAGAAAGATTTCTGAGTGTGACCAGTATGTACCCTATTCTGCAGACATCAAATACTCAGAAGAAGTATGTCATTAAGCAGGTAATCTAAATACTCAAAACACTCACTTTTATTGTGAATTAGTAATAGGCTTGTAAGAGTTTTGTACCAGAAGGAATCACAATTTAAAATGATCCTGCCTGCCTTCTCCAAGGCCAGCAATAACTTCCTCCAGAAGAAACAGTGATCAAATAACATCACCAAAACTTTTGTAATAGTACTATATATATGTAAGCAAATGCATTTTTCTGGACTTACATTTAATCCAATTTACATCTGATAATTTATCTTGGTAACTGGCTTCCTTTTTTTTTCTTGTCCTCACACACTACAAAAATGGGTGAATCCATAAATTTCTATAACAATTTCTTAATTTCTTTGCTGTTTTTTTTAGAGTACTACTAGCTATCTAGTAGTTACTTATTTAGCAAAGAAAATACCTGTGCTTTATTACTGCTGTATTTACATTGGGTTTATTTTATGTTTAAAAGCCGAGACACCTATAACACACAAATCTTCTGGTCTAGAAAAGTGTTTTACTGTTGGCATTAATAATACCCAAATTCCAGCACCACTGGAAATCAGAAAAGTCTCATCTAAACACATGCCAGGGCTGGAGCTTAGAGAACTTACAGCTTACATGAGTACCCCAGGCTTTACTCAGGAGAAGAAGCCAAGTGGGGTGAAGATGCCTCTTCAAGGTTACAATACAGGTCAAAGCTGTGGAGAAATACAGTGCAGCTGGAGAGAAAAATGAACTTAAATTATTATCATGTGGGGGCAGGACTAATTCCATTACATTATCATGTTTCTGCACTGCAAAGAGGCCATAGATCCCAAGTACTTCAACTCCCTGAGTGCATCTCTGTTCCTTTGAAGAAAGAAAAATCAATTTTTCTCTCAAGTTTTCTGTTGTGCTTATCAGTTTAACACTTATTTGCTTCATGTTATTATTTAGCACAAGCCTCTTTCAGGAAGGTTGTGGGAAGTGCATGGATGGGGAACTTCAGTGCAGAAAAATTAACATCAGTTGTTCTTAGGGCTTTGTTTCATGGTATAAGTCACAGTCCTCTAACATGTAGCTCTTTGAATAATAATATAAATGTAGCAGTCACTGATGTATCTAATGAATTTGCTTGTGTGCTAATTTAATTATACCTTCAGATATGCCATACAATAAGAAGTTGTAAAGGCTGCTGCTTTCCTCCTCTCATCTCCCAGCCCTTCCACCAGCATTGGAAAGAAAACATGCCAATCCCGTAGTTATCAAAATCAGTGAAACATTTGTAAACAATTGCTATGCATGTGCACTGTGCTTGGTCAGGTTCTTATTAGAGCAGCCATCTAAGGACTAAATGACAGCTGGGCTGTATTTTTTACTGATAATAAATATCGAATGGCAGAAGAAAAAAAAGAAAACTGTTTGGACTTGGCACAAGAGAATATACATCAAGTTGGGCTCTCCAGATTTACAAGTACACATCTCACAACCAAAAAATCCACTCCAAACCAACAACGAAGTTCTCATCCTGTTTCAGGTCTGGTATGATGATCTGTAATTGATTTTTCACTGAAATTGTACAGCCAGTGCACAGAAAACAAAATAAAGGTGACCTTGTTTGTAGGAATCACTGCTCTTTTCATCCTCAAGTGGATCCTCCTCCTCCTCCTCCCCTTTCTCTATGCAAAGGAAATTACTTTCCACTGTCTACTGCTTTTTTTTTTTTTGTCTTTCACTAGCTGCTGTGAGATTCAGAAATTTCTCTGCACAGAGATTCAGAGGGCTCAGACTCAAAACCAGCTTAGTCAACCACTACCTTGGAGCAGCCTATGAATGATGCATTCATTATGAGCATCGTGTCAAATCAGCTACAATCAAAAGTGTACTGAAAAGATAGCTGAACCAGTGCTGCCTATGGTAAAACCAGAAATATCCAGACTTTTACAAAGTATCATGCCCAAGCTAATAAGCCAGGTGTGGATGCAGTGCTGCAAATGCTGCTGAATGGATCTCTGCGCCCTGGGGCCAGCGTGCCTGCAGCATGCATGTTAGATGGAAGAGTCTGAAGTTGGTGCTATAGCAGAAACCACTGCATCAGTGAAAAGCCACTGTGTTCCTCCCTAGTCACTTCTGCTACCAACATTCTGCTGGGAGTTTGTGGCAACATCGCTGTGGTACTGATTATATGACCTCAAAGCTTGACCAAAACTCCATTATGTAACATGAAACAGAGAGGTAGAGGAGCCAAGATTATCACAGAATGGTTAATGTTGGAAGTGACCTTAAAGATCATCTAGTTCCATCCCCACTGCCATGGGCAGGGACACCTTCCACTAGATGAGGTTGCTCAAAGCCCCATCCAACCTGCCCTTAAACACTTCCAGGGATGGGGCAGCCACAGCTTCTCTGGGGAACCTGTTCCAGTGTCTCACCACTCTCATAGTAAAGAATATCATCCTAATGTCTAATTTTGAGAAATAGCAAAAATTATCCTTGCCCATTTCCTTTCTAATGTCTTCTCCTGTAAAACTTCTTTGGCTGAAAATTTCTAGAAACTTGGAGTAGCTGAATAAAGGCTTCCTTCAGTACCCTGATGACCACAGCATGCAATCACAGACACTGCTGGCACAACTGAAAGTTTCCAGAAAACTTCAGCTATGATGAAGCAAGGACCTCATCTCCATTCAAGTTGGCATTTTGAATATATTTTACTGCTGGGGGTTTTGTTTCGACTGCCTCATTTGGCAGGATTATCATACATGATAATCAAGCCAAGTCAGATGTCTTTGTTGCCAAGATTAACTAGAGCGGCACAACTAATACTCAAATATCCAACTGCCCTGGGACAGAGAAGCTATGAAAACCAGAGACAAAGAACCATCAAAGAATCTGCACAAAGCTCAAGTGAACAGGAGAAAAACCACACATGAATGGTGGCTCCATCATGAAATGATAAAACAGAAAAAGGGCAGCCCAGGCAGGGCAAACAGCCAACCCACCCTTGGATTGGTAGACACGTACAAATACGGACATATATGCAGATGTAACTTCTACTGTCAACACGTATTTTTTTATAGGGATAATTTTAGACTATATATAAATCTGTACACATTTGCAGTTTGGAAACACCCTGTATTTATTCACTCTTTTTCGATGGTTGGACAAAGGGCAGTATTTATTAGGTGAAGTGTCTGACAAAGCCTTTTCTGCTGTTAACCACACCAGCTTCCTTGATATGTTAAGGCTATTAGGACTTAACTAGATAAAGATGCACATGTTACTAAGTGAATCACCTTCTATCTGTCTAATGGAAACTGTTGATTCAAGCGGAGTCATCTGTTTAAAAAAGAGAGAGAAAGAAATTGAAATAAACCCAAGATTAACAGATGTCACAGAAGGGTCAATGGTGAGCAATGTGGGATCCAAGACTTTTAAAATAGAAACTTAAACGAATATTTAAACTCACTTGAATATTTCTCTCTGCTTGACTGTGCAAATATAGCATTTGATTTTTTCTTAGCTTTAAATATTGCATGCATAATTATCTATAAGTAGGACAGTTTCTGTGTCATGTAAATATGTTCAATCCTCTCTACCCCTATGCTCCTGGGCTACAAAATCATGTTAGTAGATTAATTTCTAGATGATTTAAAATCTACTGTCTAAAATAGTATCAGTACGTTTATATTGGCTGGGTTGGTGTAGTTTATGTGTTTATATACTTGATGGTTTTAGTATTAATGGGCTATGATTATGTTGAACACTGCACTGGACAGTATAACTATTCAAAACTAGAGAGACTTTTAAACACAATAACAAAAAGGAATGCTGATTTGTGGTTAAGTCTCAGACATGGCTTAAGTTAAATTCCTGACTGTGCCACAGATGCCACTGTGGTACCTCACTTCTTGCACCTTAGCTGTAAAAGAGGTAAACATTATTTTCTTTTTCCCTTTCTCTATATTGTGTGTTTAATCTGGCAGAGAAGGAGCTCTCATGCTATGATGAACATAATGAAGCTACCACAGAGAAGGCCCATCCTAAAGAGAGGCAGCTCATCAGACTATCATGCGCATGGTATACAAGGGCAGTCCCACTCTGCCAGGTTGGGCTGCTGTCTGATCACCGGGGCTACCAAGTGTAGTATTAGTTACTTTGGGATAGAAAGAGAACCTGTGACACAGGTCCACAGCCCTGTGCTAACTGCTGAAACAGTGGAATACTTTAAAGATGTGTAAAAAGTCATCATAATCACATTTGTTCTAGATATTTACAAAAGTAATGCAAAGCTTGACTTTCTTATGGAAAGATGAATTGTAGTTTTGTCACAACTCCAGTGGGTAGGATGCAGGAACAGAGAAGGATTTGAGGAAACTATATTTGCCACCTTGGTTTCCTGAGTTCTAGGAAGGCTAGGTATATTTGGAACCAGGTGTTCATAGTCTACTTTTGTTTACTGCCTGCTTTCATTCTTATCTTCCTTCTGGCTTCCATAGCTCTAAAAAGGAGTTGGACAGCAACAGCCCCTTTCTCCTATTACTCTTCCTGTAATCTAAGCAGCACTGGGTCACTTCTAGTTTGCAATTTTTATTTGGGGGGGTAGCAGATAAGGTAACAGAAGGTATGGACATTGCATCAGAAATGGCGTATACCTTCGTTTACCCTGAATCTTTTCCAAGAGTTGAACAGATTCCAACCTGAAAAGACTGCAGCCTGAATAGAGTCCTTTCAACTCCATGCACTTTTACTCCTGATACTGAACCGCAAATGAAAATAAAACATTTTAATTCCAGCAAGATCACTCTAAAACCAGATCTTTGACAAGGAACAATTTCAACTTTGATGCATCTGACTTCAGCAAAGGTTCAACCTAGCATATCAAAATTTGCCATTTCTATTACAATGTGTTTCAGTTGCTCGTCTGCAACACACAAAAAACCCATGAAATGCAGAGATGATCTTACAGTTATTTCTTTTCCTTTAACCTAAAAGAAAGACAAATAAAAATCTTGCGTAGCATGCTGTGCACACGTGTTATTCACTTAGATCCTTTTTCTTTGATCCACTCTTCAGGGTATTTAGTCCATACAACTCATCCACATTCTCTCTCGGCATATTCACCATGCATTTACATTCCACATCAAATGTAAGCAGTCTATGCATAAGAATTATGGATGCTACATTTCAAATCTTGCTTTGGTTTATCCTTGAATGCCAGACAAAACAGGCTTTATGTGGTTTAATAAAAGACTGAGTCATCTTGATTTGCAGATCTTACACCAATCCACTCACATACCTACCAATTATAAACCCAAATAGCTGATTCTCAAACCAGGAACGAATCTGAAGGTTGCCTATAAGATTATCAGCTGGTAACACATTATTTAATTTCTCCATTTCTCTCCCAAATTCCTAGATTTTCTAGTATATATTCCATGTTACCTAAAATTTTTCTAGGATTTCTGCTCTTAAGCAGTTACACAGTTATGCAGATCACAAGTACGCAGCCATTGCCAGTGTTAAGAATTCCAAAGTCATTAGTCATATGCCAAATAGGAAAGAAATCAATGAGATTTTAAAAATAATAATTTTATATATATGTGTATATATGTATATAAACCCCTCACTTTGTATTTGCACAGGTTTACACTTTGCCTTCATCATCATGCTTCCCAACTACTGTCCATATTTGGGGTAAAATCTACAGCAACTTACTTGAACAGGAAGTCTTCTCTTTAGAAATATTTGATTTTTGTCTTTTTACTTTTAAAATATGTAGAGGAGTATCATAGTTGACTGCATGTGACTGAATAACCAGAGGTTAATTATTCATTGCTTTTGAACACTAGCACATTGATTGTGTGCTAGTTGGAACTACCTTCAGTCACTCTTCCCTAGAATAAAGATAATATTTTGTCTTGCTTAACTTTGAGAGCATTGAGGAAATATATACTCTCATTACCTGCAAATAAGTTAATGAGCTGCAGTATAGTCTCCGTTTGTGGCTATTTATATGCAATGCTAGATCTGCAGTTTTAATACAATCACGTTTCCTCCGATCCAAGAGCTGACACTTCAGAAACAGACAAGACATCCCAATAGCTTGTAATATTGCTCTGTAGATTAGGTTTGTAACTATATCTAATATATATAATATCCTACAGGTTATAGGTAGTACTTAACACTGCATATACTAAACAATTTCAAAATTAATGCCGAAATTGACTTTTTTTTCATTTCTGCTGTGATAGGAGCTAACTATCTGCAAACAGATAAAATCAGTGTTAATAAATGGATGAAAGTGAAGGCTCTGGTTCCAAAGACCTTACAGTCTTCAAGGTATGGTGCTGCAAAAACTCACATGAATGCCCTTTAGACAGGCACAGAGGTCTGCTTCCACAGCCTTCCTAAACAGGTCAGGTCTAAGACACTGTACAGCAGTGTTCAGCTGCATGGGGCTGTATGAGTGACCAAACCCAACAGCAAGCAGCTGTGCATAAAATCCTAGAATAAAAAGGGCTATGTTGAACAAGACCAAAGTTTATCTGCCACAGTTACCTTGTTTCTGGTGCAAGGCTTGTAGCAGTGTCTTAAAAAAAAGAATGTAAGAAAGTACTTATAGATAAAATCATGCTTTTCCTTTTTTAACCAATTCATCGCTGACTACTGTTTAAAATACTTGCTACACTGCAGTTTACATACACACATCCTGCTTAACAATCCTCAACGAGCCCTTCTTCATGACTTTACCAACCTCTCTCTCTCAGTTTGTTTCTATTCTGGCTACCAAAGCTTCTGGCAGCAGAGAATCCTACAAGTAGTTATTTTTTGTTTTCATTTTTACCCTGTGTACCTGATACACGGATACATAGAATACTGGAGATGGAAATTTGCAGTTTTTCATTGTTTACCCACTGAAATATAATCAGATTGGTGAGAGATTAAGTATTAAAATTGTAAGGCTGCCTAACGACCTAGACTGATGAAAGATGATCTTAGTTGTAGTACCATTTATAGAAAATGGGCATCCTCCATCACAAAGTTCAGCACCAGAATTGCTTCCAGATGCTTGTACTTCAGCATCTGGAAAAGGACTAAAGATTAAATTAATAGGGATTCTTAATCTTCCATATGCCTCTTAATATTCCTTCACATCCCCCAGGTTATTACTTCTGCATTATTGCAAGAACTACATAGAAGATGAGTAACTGCTTGGCAGTTGTTCTTTTGATTTTTATTGGTTTCACATATCTTTTAAAATTTCCATCTGAACCCACAGTTTTTAGTTCTGTTTTTAGGTATCAGGAAGGCAAATCCTCACACACCTATTGCAGAAGCTGCCAATATTAAATACCTGAACTGCCTAGTGCATGTTCAGACTCCAAAGTGCTGAAGATTTCCGTGCCAGACACTTTCCGAAGCCATCTGTTCGAACTGATGATTCATGGCTTTAACCATGCTTTCTAGCACTGACCAGAACTTCAGATAGCTGTTTGTCAGTCTTTTACCATCAGTTTTGCAGCATCATTATTCAATTAAAAATAAAGCCAAAATGTTTCTGCCCATTGCATACTGATGTGCAAGAAGGCCATCGTCAGTCAAGGCCTTTTTGAAGTTTGCACTAATTGGTATGTTACGCCAGGAAGCACAGTAACTGTCCCCACAGGCAACAGAATGCTATTAACATGGACAAAAAAAGCCCCAAACAACCCAAAACCACCAAGGTTTGATCCTATGTTAGATGCTGCAGATATTCATGTAAAATTGGAAGGCTGGCCACACACAAAGAATTCTTTCAGGTGAACAAGCTGTCAACATGAAGCCTTGCATTTGAGAACACAGGAAGAAGTAGATGAGATAATACTTTTATAAGTAAATGTTGAACTACTTAATGTATGCTCTTATGATTGTAAAGCTTGAGTGTTCAATAATGAGACACATATACGTACAGATCCATACTTCCATTTATGACAGAAATGCTGTCATGTAACACATCTGTGTTACCGAGCAAAATTGTATCTATCTTAACAACTAAAAGAAAAAATCTTCTCAAAGGCATAAAACTTTGATAAAGCTTAATTCTTCTATGTACCCTGAAGTGAAGCTGAAATGTTTGCTCATCAGGGCTACCTTATGTTTTGATTAAAAGGCCTGCTTCACAGCTTGCCAGGTCATAGGCTTTTAATGGGCTCTGAAGCATATCATAAACCTTTCTGTGTTGGATGGGCTGGGATTTCATTATTAGAAATGGCATGATTACAATTTACCCTGTGTTACAATAAACCAACAAATTTGTTAACACTACAATGAAATTACTCTGCAATATATAACTCAAGTTCACATATTTCTGACCAAATCAACAAAAGAAATAAGTAGATATGAAACCTTTTGCAGTGGGGAACTATTAGTTGATTAGTAAGCAAGAGCAGGAAAGAGCAAGAATAAAATCAGAAACTGGACCTAGACTTATCAATGATCATTCTGCTCATCTGGACTGTGTTTAAAAGTGTTCCAGCCAAAGTGGTTTCTAATATATGTATGGATAGAATCAGTGCTTTGGTGAAACAATTACAGAAAATTATTTAGCCGGAAGAAAATGTCATACCACATATATAAATGTTGTAACACACCAGTCTTCACCCCTTTTTGAAAGCCACCTCAAATAAAGCCTATGTACTCATTGCTCTTTTAAAGTTCCATAGTCAGCACTCACATTGAAAAATGTATCAGTTTTGCTGAACATTTGATCTATACATTTAACAGCCAAGGACACTGCAGACAGAAGACAGAAAACCAAATCACCACAACCAGAACTCAAAAGAACTGTGCGAAGAAGGTAACTCCTTTTGGTTTTGCTTTCCAAGATCAGTTCAAATTTCCAGCAGGCAACTCAAACACTACACTAGCATCTATTTTAGGGTAGATGCTTTCACATGATAGATTGTTTTTTAATTGGTTTTAAAAGTGGTGCTATCTGCTTTTAAAGTAAATCTGAAAAAGTGAAATGATTCTCTGTTCAGTGCTGTGCTGCATATTTGAAGTTCTGAATGTTGCTCTTTATGTTAGTACTCATCAGAGTACAAGGGTACATGTTTTCAGCTAATAAGCATGCAAAGGGTGCGCATGCTTGGAAAGAACACTGTCTTGCAAAATTGTTGGATTCACATTAAAAGGTGTCACATGTCTCACTACTACGTATCTTCTCAATTTAAGTCTCTACAACTTAAAATATAGCAGTAGACAGCATTACTTCTAATGTTCTATATAACTGAAAAAGACCATGGTAAGATTTTAGTTGTGACCTTGGCAATACTGATCTTAATACTATACTGTCAGATAAAGTAATAGTTCTGAGTATATAGAAGGGACACCCAGAAAATTCATTTGGATTGCTATAACTATTCTCAAAAAATAAATTTCAAAGTGTCCAAATCACTGAGGAAGATTAAGTCATATTTTTAAAATGATTTAACAGAGAACAGAGCATAATGTCTACTGCTCAGAATGCTTTTCAAAATTATTTTGTAAATCTGGGTTCTGTTAGTCTACTCTGGGAGGTCCACAGGCAGGACCTACGGACATCTGGGGCAATCTGGTATGTAGGCACCAAAGCCTGTCCAGGGACAGCCAGTTCTAGCCCTTGCTGTATATTCTAGATGATTTTGTGCGGTCTCCATATTTAAGACTTAATTACCTTACAGCAGCCAAGCAATAAGCCCAGATGATTACCTGAAAAGTGCAAGCTGAGCCTATTATATCTAAATTAACGGTCAGCAAAAGGCCAAAAAAACCCCAGATCAATTTACTCTAAAAAGTTAGAATTGCAGTCATTTATAGCTAAGCTAAAATTAAAGCAGCACAAAGAAAAGAGGAGATGTACCACACAGAAGTTCTTGAGTGTGCTATGGGCTTGTTCCTGGATCGAGCTGCTGGGCATACCCAGAATTAAACCATTGGCACACAGTGCTTCCTGCGTAGAGGATTAACAGTGCTATGTACACACAGCTGTGCCTATCTGGGAAAACCGATTTTGACTTCAGCCACAGGCCAGCAGTGGCCAGTTTTCTTGGGGGTAGGCTGAACATTTCAGGATAAAAAGAGAAAAGGCTGGTCACCACAAATAAATTGATTTGCCACTGTAACCCTGCTCAACAACATTCTCTGAGAGACTGGATTGGCATATCTACATGCACATACTTGGATCATTGCTACTTAGCGGGGGTTTATGAGCTCAGCCTGGGCACTTTATGACAGCAGTTACATGCCTCCTGGACCAAAGCTGGCTGGTGTCCTAACAGAGTGGGGTGTGGGCACAGCGTGTGCTGCAACTGTCTGCACTCAGCCATGACAATATGGCTCAGTTTAGAAGAGCTGAGCATTTGCTACCGTCAGCTATATAAGCAACAGAGAACAATGGCAAAGTCAAAATACACTGTGATTACATGTTGGATTGTGATTTCGTTTAACAAACGACTAGTAGGTCGTGCAGTTTCTAGTTACATGTACAAAACCACCTTTTCATCTGCTTGCCCAAATTACAAAATTCCACAGGAAGGACTCTGCAGAAATGTTCCTGCAAGTGTGATTCATCCCCCTGGCTTTTGCATATTAGGAAACAATCTTTAGTTACATTAGCACAAACTGTACAAATCACAAGGTCAAAGTTTCACTCAGTACACAAGCTGAACAGACTCTACAGGACTCTGTCCCTCAAAGGAACATGCTCCTAAATTTAAAAGAAGAAAATGTTTTTTGCTTTGCTTTTGCTGATTTAAATACTTGGAAAATCAGATTTGTGCCATAAACTATCATAGCTCCTGCCAACACTCCCATATTGCTCTAAGCATTGTAATTTTAAAATGTTCCTTTGACGTGCCAGTTTCCCTCTGTACTGCCAGCCATACATATGCCTCTAGAACATCTACTTGTGCCACAAGTACAAGCTTTGCAAGAGTGACATGATGTCCCAGAAATACAACTAAATACTCTTGAACACAGAATTATCTTTATTTGTAAATGCTTCTCGAGTTAAAATCCACCTCCACAAAAGCCTATAAGAATACACATAAATTGGATTTTGCTTCAGTGATATACAAGTAGCAGAATGTGTGGTGACAGCAGACATCCACAGGCAGAAGAACCCAAAAGTTCTAAAAACCTGAAAGTTCAGCGGTTTTTCTCTTTCTGCTCTAACACAAACTCTCTGACAACTGTACACCAGCCTTCTGCTGCAAGCAGCATACTAATGATCACTGAGAAAGATATATTGGAAGAACTCAACTTATTCCTGTAGCATGGGAAGTACTGTGTAATTTCTTGTGTATTAGGAGTTTCCAAATAATTTCAGGCTATGGCTCATTTTAAAATGACTTACAGGAGATTTTTCAAATGCACAAAAGGTGGTTAGGTACTAACACCAGTCTGCAGCACTGAAAACCTCTCCTTCAGAAGATTCAAAACTAATTCACAAACCAAACTGGATGCAACTGTTTTAAATATACAGTCACCTTACAAAACAGCTGATATTGCTCTCCTTTATATAGTGCTCCGCTCAGGAAGGATTTAATTGTAGGCTGAAAGCATACCATGTACCATGCACTTTACAAGAAAGAGAAGGCCAGCAAAAAATACCAAAAAACTGTGCTTGGCCACCTTCTGCGGCTGCAGCAAACCCACGATTTCAGCATTGCCAGTGTGTTGTCATGTATACCACTGTTTGCCGAGTCCAACTGAAATTCTCTATTTTTAGCCTTTCAGCTACTTGCAGATAAAATTCCTGCAGATAGGACTAGTTGCATAGGGCAGATAACATACAACTCTGAAACCACAGATGACCTCATGCAATTGCAAAGAAAGAAGGATCTGTTTCTTAAAACACAGTTAAAATTTAACCCAGCTATACTAAAATTAAACAGAGAGTGTTTTACAGTCCCATTACAAGACATAAAATAACAGTCACTATAAATTCACGGTGTACTTATTTGTAAGGATGTAAAAAGAGTAATTAATAACCCCAAACCAGCTTATCTCTGAGCCAGTACAACACCAAAGCTTTCCCAGGCTCGTTGGAGATTTTGCAAATAGCACTGAGAAGCTGGTTTATCTGTCATTTGAGAATTATTTGTCCAAACTGAAAAGTCATTGCTCTTTGTCACAAGACATTTTCTAGTGTTCCACACTTTTAGGTGACATTACAGAGAGAAAATAAATAAATGTAATCCAAACTTTCTTGAAAAGGCTTCCATGTGTAAGAACACTTACCAGCCACAGATCTGAGAGTACTGCACAGTGATTCTTCTTGCAAAATGCACTGTACCTCCATATCTTCTACATCACCCTATACACCAAGAAGCAGCTGTTCCTTTTGAAATGCCATTTATTTCCAAGAGACTGAAGTACAGTTCTGAGTATTATCATTCAAATTTCTCTTAAGTATTTAAGTAGAAATATGTAAGGAACGAATATGTCACAAGTGAATCAATATAGTTCAGGGTGCTCAGTTTGCCTTCTTTGGGATGTGCTGCTCATGCCTCTTTTGGTTTGCAGAATATTTGCTGGATATTTCTTCAGAACAAATGCTTTATGAGGTTATCGCATACTTCCAGTTGTGCAAGAAACACTCTGAAAGCTGTTTTCCTCAAGAAAAAATTTCACTTCTTAATACCGAATGAACAGTTTGGATTCATGTGAAACAATCCTAAGGTAAAGAAATTCTTTCATCCCCTCACCAAATCACTGTAAGAGATCAGTAACGGATTCAAACCATTTATCTTAACTCTCCCTTTCTTTCCCTAATACCAACACAGGCAAACTTCTTTTTTGAACAGTGACATAGACTCTACCTGTGATCTAATTTTTCAAGCACAGCCAGCACTGAAGTAAAGGGTTACAAGACACTTAACTGTTAATTTGAGATTATAGAACAAGTCTGATTTTTTTTCTGGCTTCACGTCACTTGAAAGGAGAAACTCCATTTGTCATAAGGAATGAAAACCAGGATAGAACAAGGTTTGCTATCGCTCCCTCTAAGGAATTGTAGGTGGACTTGTATAAACAACAGAGGAACGATCAAAGAGAAATCTTAGGGACCATAATATACTGAGGTATTAAAGGAACAGAGCCTTTTATCTGTTGCTGAGAAAGGAAGCAGAGCAATGAGACATGTGTAATATATACAATTAAAAAACTCAAGCAAGTCCCCAAAGAGACCAAAATCAATTGAAGTCTGGTTGTTTTTGGTTTTTTTTTTTCTTTTTTTTTCTTATTCTGTTAAAATTACAAGAAAGAACCAAAAATACAATCTGCCACAAAAATACACTCCGTCACCTGGAACAACCAGACATTCAACTCTATTTTAAGATGAATTTTTCCCCACATCCTATGAAACAAGCACTGTTCACTCACAGACCATGTCCTCATTCACTGCCAGTCTAACTGAGGTTTACCTTGTCCTCCACTCTGTTCAGCCTGGCACCAATAGTGTTATTCCCTCGATCCTTGCTTTTTTCTGTGGCACAAGAAACATTTTCAAATTAATATATGGTGGTATAACAAAATAGCACAAAGCCACAACAGGGTGTGTTTAACTAGCCCACCAACACAGTGTAACTGAACACTTTGACCAGGCTGATAACTCTATTCCTTAAAAGCAGTTATATTCCTTAAAAGCAGCTTTTTGTTTCTTTTTATAGCATTCACCCAAGCCATGGCTTTTAATAGACCTTCAGTTTCAGGCACTTTCAACCTTAGTTTTAGGCTCTAACCTAGAAGAACAAAACTGTTCTCAATTTAATTAATGTTTTACTTGCCATTTAAAACCAATATGCCACTACGCAAAAGACTCTAGAGTCAAGTTAAATGATGCATTTGGTAATATTTTGTCTTTTTCCCCCCTGTAAACTACATAGAAACATGAGTTTGAAAATGACATTTAACCGAGTGTTTTCACTAGCCAGACTTGTTGCAAACAAACTTAGTACTTCACGCTTCCCTCAAAGCTATCAAAGCACTGTGTGAATATTACTGATTACATAGGAACTCTGTAGTCATAACACACCATTAAACTGAAAATATGCCGAGCCTTACAGATATTAGAGCAAACATTCTGAAAAGTGCAGTGAAAGCAGAAAGTGCATTTTTAAAAGTATCTACATAAGAACAAGCCTATTTTAAAGGTGTTGATGACTAAATACTGTTGTGGTTGCCTAAGCTTCAGATCACAACTGGTTGGCACTGTTTAAAAATCTGGCAACAAAACAATAAGTATTTTAACAATTATTGTCTATTGATGATATCTTAACCAGATTAACTTTAGACACATCCTTCATATTAACATACCTGACACAGATATAAAAAGAGATGGCTTCCCTATGGATTGGTCCAACCTATAAAACAAAAAGAATCATTTTAGTTTTTATCAGCCTGAACCAGCATCTTCACTTTCTCTAGCTCTTCACAAGCAAGGAAAGTGAAGCTCAAGTAGTTCTGGTTTGTACTGTAAGTGAAGGAGTTGATTTGAGTCAATTTTTGACATTATAAAAATAATGACAAAATGGGGTTAGACTTAGACTGGTCTTTAGCTTCTTTAATGACTGCAAATTTTTAGCAAATCATTGCTTTTCCACACAAGCAGCACTGCTTCCTCTTTTCCTTGTTCTTCTGCAGCTTACTTGTTGCATTTGTCATCTCTTAGTTTGCTCTTAAGGGCAATTCTACTTGAGCATGTGACAGTATTTCACTCTGTACATATAGTACAGCCCCTAAGAGATAGGGATTGCAGTGTGCATTCAAAGCTAGCAGGGACTGAGGCAATACATGTAAGTATAATGAAAACTGGAAGTCCCAATAATCAGCTGTTTAAGCTCTTTTCTTTCCTATGTGAAAAAAAAACTATACTTGAATGCCATTATGTATTCTGTAACACGATTGCAGTGTGCATGGTTAAAACCCTTCCAAAATCTTCGTTCGTGAAGTCAAGCCTTCATTCTGTAACTTTGCAGAGTCCTACCAATATGGCACCTGGAACCCTGTCAATTTTTGATCCCCAGCCCCAATCACTGACCTATTTACAAACATCCTTTTGCTGGTCTTCATGGGTACAGACACTGAACCCCATGGACATACCTCCTCTGTAATTCCTTGATTCGCACCATCAGGTTGAGGTGACCCTGAGAATATTGCTCAATGACATCTCGGACATCATAGGGCTTTCTAGCTTGCTGTAAAATAAAAACCAAAACACATGCCCTTAAGCCACAAGGATGCAGGAACAGTCTATGGTAACACAGATAATTTTTTTTTCAAGAGTAAACAGTAAGTATTTTTAACCCCTTTTAACACTGTGCAAACATGCAAAATATCTTTATTGCTGCCATGATCATGCATTTTTGTGAGACAATTATGACAGTTCTGGTTTCATCTACCTTTTTGTAACTGCAGGTGTACGTGCCTTTCAAGAGATTATCCACTGAATCCAAGGCCAAAAAAGTATAGCTGGCACTTTGCTCAGAAGTTTGTGATCGCTCCAGTTTCTTCTGAAATACGGTTCATATTCCTTGACCACCAAACAGTAAAGAGGCCTTTCACAAATGCAAGCCCTTATTCTCAGTCAGCAGCAAGGCAGTTGGAGTTCTCAGTTCAGCTCTTGCCATGGGAAGGTTAAATGCAGAGTCCTGCACCTAGCTGAAGGTGCAAGACTGTGGCTTCCTCTTCCAGAAAGATTGACTGGGCTTTCAGATCTAGTGGGAAATACTGTGAAAATATTGGTGCAAGGAATGGCCAGGGAGAAAGCCCTGTGTCTGTAATCTGCATTTCACACATGGGAAAGCCTTAATTTGACCTATTACTAATAAAACCACTTTTGTGTAGTATTAAAGAGGAAGACTGTAATTTTAACTAATAAACACCAAAACTAACTGCAAAGCAAGTGAAGTGCAGTGACAAATTAAAAATATCTTAATCTTACATCTAGAAACTAGAGTCCAGTCAACGCCAGTGCTACATATAAGAAGCTGCAATGAGGCTCTAACACTACGCAGGAGAGAGGAGTGGGATGTAAACTTCACACATAAGACTGAATAGTAACACTTGAACTTATGAATTGATAGAAACCTTTTTCTTAAATACCCTAATCAAATCAGTCAAACAATACAGAAACAATAAATGACATGCCAGCTGGTTGAGTAAGGTGATCTCCCTTTCCTAGTCCGCTCCGGTGAGACCCCACCTGGAGTATTGTGATCAGCTCTGGGGTCCTCAGCACAGGAAAGACAAGGACCTGCCAGAGTGGGTCCAGAGGAGGGCCAAAAAAAATTATCAGAGGACTGGAGCACCTTTCCTTTAAGGAAAGGCTGAGAGCTGGGCTTGTTCAGCCTGGAGAAGAGAAAACTCCAGGGAGACCATACTGTGGCCTTTCAGTACTTAAAGGGAGCTTATAAGAAAGATGGGGAGAGACCTTTTAGCAGAGCCTGTTGTAACAGGACAAGGGATAATGGTTTTAAAATAAAAAAGGGGAGATTCAGACCTCATATAAGGAAGACTTTTTTTTACGATGAGGATGGTGAAACACTCGAACAGGTTGCCCAGAGAAGCGATAGATGTCCCATACCTGGAAACATTCAAGGTCAGACTGGATGGGGCTCTGAGCAACTTGCTCTAGTTGAAGATGTTCCTGCATATTGCTGGAGGGTTGGACCAGATGACCTTTAAAGGTCCCTTCCAACACAAACCATTTTATAATTCTATACTTCTGACTTATTCATTATGCTGTCTATAGATACCTTGTATAGAATTTTCAAGGTTTGGTAGAAGCCTTGGTAGCACTGAGTTACAACTTTTCCTTCCTCGTACCTTTGCAGAACAAGGAAAAGAGCTTACGGCGGTAGGTTCTAACATACCCTCTTCGAGGACTCAAATATTTTGTCACCTCTACATCAAAAGCAGATGTCTCTGCACTGCTTATCCTTATTTCACATGCTCCAGGTTTTCCTTAAGTCCATGCCACAAATACCTTCTTTTTTAAGCAAAAGGAAAGAGGGATACAATATAAAAACAAGGCTGCGGCTCCTTCATGCAGTCCCCTGCGCCTGCCTGGCAGGTAGCTCCCACATTTTAGGAATTATTACTTTAATAATATTGCTTCATCAAACAAATTTCAGCCTGCAGATTCCCCAAAGCTGACAGCAAACCTTGGGTGATTGTGAAGTACTCTCTAGTGGAAGGCTAAACAGGATTGGGAATTGCTTTCATTTAACCAAAGAGCACACAGAATTCCCAAGAATCCTGGCTGCTTACACAGCTTTGAATCATAACTAACATCCACAAAGAAAGAAATACAGTTCAATGATGGCATAAGCCCATAAGTCTTTCCATGGACTAGTACTGTAAACATGATATTAAAAAAAAAAATTAAAATAATTCTTGGATTATTTTTGTACTAAAAATAAGCAAGAGAGAAATCTGCAAGATCAACTTGAAAACTCCAGGTTCAGAAAAGCTATTCGGTAAGAATAAAGACTCAGAGCTTTCTCCTGCTGTACTTGTACTCCAATGCAGGTGTCTGACAGTAGAAAGAGCAGGGATGTGCCTTCCTGTTTTTCATTTACTGAACTGCTTTTTTCCCTTTAAAATGAGAACTAAAAAACTGGAATAAATGGAATTTATGAATGAAGCTCCATTTCTGAGTAGGATAGGGTATTTAACAGGCAGTACTAATTATTCTGTAATTACTTCATATTGAAATCTGATCCTTCAAGAGAAAATACTCCTGATATTGACAACATGTTAATTTTTGTAAAGTGAAAAAAAGAAAAACCTGCAGCAGGGAGGTATCAATGAGTACTGAAGAAAAAAAATAGAAGCCAGCCCCACAGCTTTCCTTAACATCTTCTCTGCTTCCGTCCCTCTGCTAATTAAACAATATTCACGTAAAAAATCTTCTTAAATGAGTTAAAATCTCACCCATCATATACAAAAGATTGCAAAAACCACAAAAGCCAGCACCAAATATTAAATGTGCACCACTGGCCACTCCTGTTCCCTAGTATCTGCATGTGCAGGGAGGCAGACCCAGGAAACAGAGAGGAGAATCCACACAAGGGGAATTTCTGGGAAATGTAACCAAGTAGCAGTCAAATAAAATGGGTAGAACATCCTTTGAAGCACAGGACACTGAACTGCATTGTTTGGTACAGCCCAGTGTGGAGATTAGAAAAAATTACACATACAATTCATGATTCATACCATGACAAATGAATTACATCAGATGATGAATTTTAAGACCTAAATGTAAGATTTTCCAGTGAAATTGTAGCAAAACAGGCAACAGTTACCCATGGCATCAGTGGAACTGCAACCTGTATTTTTAGTTTGTGTTATGTATAGAATATTTATCATGGTGAAAAACATACCACAAGTTAAAAACATATTTTAGAAGGAAACTGGTTTACTCAACAGGAAGAATTTACATGGGAAGAAGAAAAAAAGAAAAGATTTCTAAATGACAATGGGAAATCAGATCAAATCCCTGGTCTCTGGATCTGTGATGGATATCACAGTTGTATCCATGCACACAAGTCTTAAGACATTTAGAAACTTTCCTAAATGGAAGACAAAGATTATTTACTCATGAATCCAGCCAGTGGACTTAACTGAGTATGGTGATTTTCCTTCTGAAATTCAGTTGTAAGGTTAGACTATGCCAAAGACATCTGATTTACAATTAGTAGATGGAACTCATTTTTGGTAGGTGGGGTAAACAAAGCCTGGAAAACCATTAGTTTCTGAGTACTGTTTTCCCTATAATCTACAGAACCCTTCCTGAACTGTGAGCCATTCACCTTAACTGATGCACAGTACTTGTGTTAACTACTAGTAGAACATGATCTTTCCTACACAATTTGAAACAGTCCAACAGACTTTACAAGAGCATAAACACATCCATAAAAAAGGAATTAATCCTTTATATTACGCCTGGTTCTTATGTGGGCACCATCATATGCACTATGTTCAAACCTGGACTTAAAAATAGAGCATAAATTTCTCCTGTTCTTTTAAAGAGGAAAAGATGCCCAAGTGTGATGCTTCACAAAGAATTGCTTTTCATGTCCTGTGAAATTTCTTTGCATCCATGTTTAGCTTCTCTTTATTTATTTTATTTATTTATTTTTTAAACAGGAAGGCTCTGCTTTCTAACTGACTTTTGTCCTTGTGGTGCCATCATCCCCTGTTCTTAATTGAGCTCTTAAGTCTGTGTAGGCAAATTTAGGCATACAGGTGTATCCTGCAAATAGCTGGTACAGTTTAAGAACCATGCTGGGTTCATGCTGGGATCTATTTTGCAAAATTTTCCTCTTCCTCCCCTTCTTCCTATGCTTTCCCTCCCCAAAAGCTCCAAAGGCTTCTCTAAAAAATACTCCTTTTAATTGCTGGCCTTGCTTAGTGTTCCAGCTAATTTTAAGCATGAGTAGTCCAATGGAATTCAGCTGAATTTCCCTCCTGCTCCTTCCCCCCCAATAGTTGTAGAAAAGAAAAAAAAAAAATCTGAATTTTCTTTTAGGAAGATACATTTTACATAAACACAAAAAGCTTAGAAGGCAAACATCTAGGAGAAAAGAGCAATGCAGACCTCCTCAGTGCTAAAAGATGTATTTTTAAAAACACATTTTCTGCTTTACCTTAATTTCAGATAGTGCATTGGACTGGTTATTAGAAACTGTATAGTCATTACTTGGCACATGTTTAAACATTTCAATTTCTTATGACTACTTTATGTGCATACAATAGAACAAAGCAGATTTACAACATACTCTTGAGGAAAGAATAATGAAAGTGGTTATCTCTTAATTACAGGAGAAGTTTTCAAAAGCACCTTGTGGCTTGAATTTCAAGGTGACTTTGTGCATTAAGTTACTTACATGCTTTTGAAAAATGTGACTTTGGTGCTCCGTAAACTTTTTAAACTTGGTCATAACCTTGTATTCAAAAATTATGGAGAAGTATCATATATCCCCCATATGTTCCCATTGGGAGATCTGCTGCTGACAGAAACAGCAGTGTATCACTTGTGTGCAGGAGTGACACGAGATACATTCCATTTCAACCTATCTGGCATTTTTAGTTCTTTACTAACTGCTAATATTGATAGCACAGGAAGAAGAAAGACTACTAAAGAAGGATGAGAGACAACCTTGTTGAGGGATTTTGCAGATTGCCAGGACCAGGTCTTTTGCAGATGTGAAAGTGAGAGTACAACTGAGAAGCCAGATTAGCAACTGGGATACCAAGTACAAACAAGTTTAAAGTATGAACTGAATAGTCCCATTCTATTCAGTCAAATGCTTTTTCAGCTTCTATCAAATCATCTGCCGCAGGGGAGTTCCGTTTATTTGCCAGGTGGATAATGTTGCACACAGTGTTCAGGCATTTTCAGAATCTGTTTTTGACAAATACGACTTGGGAGGTAGATATATAACGTGTAGATTTCTTGTTTCTAAGCAGTTTAGTTAATACCATGGCAAATATTTTATAATCTAAATTTATGAGAGGAATGATTCAGTAATTACCATGGAGCAAAGGATCACAGTCAGGTCTTAGAATGAGAATAAATTAAAGTTTAATGGAACTGGCCACATTTAGGCAGTTTTTCACTGAACAGCAGTGGACACATCACTGGAACGGGCCATGTCCCCTGCCAAGTTACAAGCACTGGCCAGCAAGTGTTAAGGAGCTTCTCAACAAAATAACTACAAAAATTATTTTCAAGTAGTCCAGATATTATGCCTTTCTTAATTTTACTTTAATAAAAATAATAGGGGAAATGGGCTAGCAGAAACTTTCTGAAAGTTCTCTCTCCAAGAAAAACCTGGACATGGGAGATTTCAGCCTAAATGGTGACAGTCTGAATACACTATACATGACTGAAACAAATTCTGAAAAGCTCAGGCAATCTTACCTGTTTTTAAGCTCATGAATTTTAGTAAAAATAAAAAGATTCAAATTAGAAAATTGCCAAAGAATTCAGGCAGCCCTTCTAAATTTCAATGAGGAAGTCAGAATCATGGTATTGAAGTAGCAGCAAGCATAGCCTTAAAGAAACAATGATGTTTTTGACTGTTAGGCATCACCACCTTTTTGATTCTAAATCTTTGGACCCTTCAAATTGGTAGGAAAAATTACACCCTCCCCTTTTTGGGGTCCAGATTAAGGGTAGAAAGCTTTTTAGTCTATTGTAAGCAGTAGTGGTGAGGTCATATATAAAAATGGATGTGTGCAGTTAAGCCCCCATCTTTCTTTGCATTTTTTAGTTGTGAAGCTCTCCAGAGATTGCCCCTTATTAATTAATTTTAAGTAAAATGATATATTTCTTACATATATATATATTCACCTGGTTTAAATCAAGCTGAAGGCTGTTGACCCTGTAGTTTTCTTCTTGGAGAATACTTGGAAGTACTATTTACTGGGGATTGTCGTGGTTAAGTTTGGCTCCTGCAG
>JANHGB010045584.1:2068-26636 GCA_026283785.1 Coracopsis vasa | reverse complement strand
GACTCAGCTGAGCTACTATGGTTGGAGTCGTGAGTGAACCTGTCTGGCCCACATGGACAAGCTTGCTGAAGATTTTAGCTAGCAGGACAGCACCAGTCAGTGTTTCTAATGGTCTCATTCAGATGTTTGCCTTCTCTCCCCCTCTCCTCCCCCAAAGCTGAGTGCAGTATGAAAGAGGAGAGGAGGTTGTAGGAAAATGTTTATATTGTGATGTGGAAATCTACCGATCTTGCCCAGGAGTTTCTTTGTTGTACCTTTGTGCGGCTCTCATCACCTCAGCGCAGTTCTCAGCTGGGTGTGTTGTGCCTGGCACTCCTTCACAGCACACCTGGATGCTCTTTTATGCACGAATCAAGCGGTAGCATGATCTTGTAGGGCCTCTCAATCCTCTGCCGAGCGGCCACACAGATGAGCTGGGCAGCTGGACTTCTGTCAGCTTGTTCTCAGCGACGTAGGTGTCTGCTAACTGGTGTGGGAAGGTTATAAAGCACTGAAGTGCCTGAGTGATGCCTCAGTCTCCCTTCTGCTTTAAACGCTGCGCCTGGCCACGAGAGCGAGCGCCTTGTGGGAGGGTGTTAAAATGGATAAAGCCTGAATCCTTAAACATGTAGCTTTTTTCCCTGCTTGTTGCATGTAAAAAGGCTTGTTTGGTGGTGGGTGTTTTGTGAGCAGAGGAAAAAGTCTCCAGGAGATAGGAAGCCATTCTGAAGTTATTGTTAAGCCAGATGTACATCATCTGGCTTTTTTAAAGCAGTCAGATTGTCTGTTGCTCTGCGAAAATGGAGTTATTTTGAAAGGAGAGGGGTATGTGACTGCTTGAGTGCTTAGACATAGGGTCTGAAATGCTCAATAACCACAATTCTCACAGACTTCACAAGGAGCGCTTCTGGAAACGGCTCTTGATGCGTTGGGTACAAAGCACTACAAGTGCGGGTAAACAGTTCTTTAAAATATTTTGGCACACTGAGAAAACTTCAGTGAGTGCTACTTGGAAGCTGAACACTTGACTTTCCGTGGATAAGATCAGTTTAAATAGGTGCGTTTTTCATCCCTCTGTGTGCATGAGAGAGGGGAACGGGAGGGCAAGTGAAAAAATGAGAGGAAAAGACCTCACTGCTGACTTGGGAGACTTGTTTGACCTTCTGAGCTCTGTGCGCTCGTCTGTGGTTTCCAGCCAAAGGCTCTCACTTTGAGAGCGCCCTGCTTCTTGTGCTGAACTATTTTTTGACGCACTGAATGAATGCAATATGTTAACACTCCTGTAAGTCCCAGAATTGCTTGGCTGCCCCTTGCCCTGCCTGCCTTGCGCTGGCTGAAAAGGTACCATTGTTTGTTCTGCAAACAGTGGGTGATGGTTGTTTCCAAGGTGACTGTGGTGCTGTTGCTGCCCTCTAGTACAAAGGGAAAAATTGGCTTTAAGCACCTGAGCGCATCCCACTGTCATCAAAGAAGGTGGGAGGGAGGAAGGACCTGTTTGGTAGTGCTCTCTGGGCTGGGTGTTGGAATACAGACAAGAAAGAATGTGAGTGAGCTAAGAAAGGGCAATGCATGAATTTGGTTTATGCTACAGAACATTCTTCCTGAATAGTGCACGGTTACAGCTACCGAAAGAGGTGATTATTTCTAAGGATGTGTCACTGGTGAGTGGAAATTACGGTGAATTTAAGATCACAATCGTACTGATCAGCTGTTGTAGTTTGAGTTTACAGTGGTAATATTACGCTTTTTCCACTTAATTGAGAGGATGTTTTGAGCACTGCTCAAGCAAGGATATATGGACTTTCTACAAGGAACACCCAGCAGTTCTGCTAGACTTGTATGTTTTCAGATTGTTTTGGAAAACAGTTACTTGAGGATAAAGTATGCATCCCCCCACCCAAAAGAGAACCCAAATAGTCAGTTCATTGATTGCTTTTGTGTGTTCTCGGAAGGCCTGTGGTACTCAGCACAGTGACTTATTTTGATGTGTCTAGGTGGATGGATGGGAAGCATTTTTTCAGCCAGAGGAATGTGCTGCCTGCCCATCTACTGATGCAGCTGTTTGGGGGAAGGAGGGTGTGAGTTTAAAAAGAAAAACAACCAACACTTCTTTTCAATTGGTCATGGATGCTGCTAGCAGAACTTTGCCTCCCCCTGCATCAGGTTTAGTACAGTTCATACGCAGGTTTCAGTAAACATTAACCACTTTTATCAGGGCTCGCAGCATGCTGAATGGTTAGCAAAGAGCATGTACTGAGAGGGACAGAGAAAACGAACAAGTCCAAGGTCAAAAGGATGGTAGGTTTTCCTTCATTAAAATGAGGGGTGGAGAAGGTTGAAAAAGCTTTGTGGAAAAAGTAGGCCCATGTGAAAACTGTGGTTCTTAAGCTTTCATCCAGGTAAGAGCACATGGTGCTGCAAGGAGGATGTGCATCTTCAGTTTTTCTGCTGCTTTGGTGAGATGACCAGAACACATCAGCCCTCCTCGTGCTCTTGCTCTCTGACAGCATGAACTCCTCATGACTCAGGTCAATCAAGAGCAGAGTATGATTTTTACTATCACTTGTCCCATCTTTATACGGGGCTGCTCCTACCCAGCATCCACAAAGCTCCCACTGATTTCAGCTGTGCACAGCCCAGAGCTGGCAGCAGGAGCTCACAATGTCCTCCTGTGTCTGCCTGCATGAAGCAATGGTACAAAGCTATCCTGGTTAGGAGGGGCTGGTTAAGGAACCGAGGTTTAGCAGATTGCCTCACCTTTCTTTGTCTTGGGCAACCTGGATGTGTCTTTATTACTTTTGAGGGATGCAGTGCTGCTAATTTTTTATGCAAAATGAATTGCTGTAGTGATTAAGAAATAGTTGATCGGCTTAGGAGTGAAAATGAGGTCATTTGCAGGTAAATTAGTGACATGATTTTTAAGTTGATGTGTGGAAAAAAAGCATTTTGAAAAGAGCATATGACCTGCGCTAATTAAATCTGTTGAAGCATCTGATGCCAGAGTTCAAGTTATAAGTTATTTTTACGTGTGCAAATCTGCATATCCTGTCCCTCCTAGCTCCATTCAAATGGTACTTTGCAAAAGAAAAGCAGTAGTGTTCACCTGCATGTTTCCTAGAAAACAGCATCACTGAAAGGTTGTACCTCAGAAAAAACACAGATTTACTTAAATGATACATCAAACACGGAAGAAATCCAAACCGTCTGCGGCTGATCTGACAGTAGTTTGAGAAACACCCTCCTCTGCATGCCCCTCAAATAAGAAACGTGTGCGCACAGTTACAAATCTCATCTTTGTGGTGACACAGATGATTCAGTGCAGGAAACGAGAGGAATCTCATTCAGCAGTTAAGCAGTTGTGGGGCGGGGGTGTGAGGAGGTCATGGTGTTCAACACACCCGGTTAGAAACCTTCAGGTTCCTTTCCTTACTGTCTTTTATACTGATTTAAATCGGGGCCGATACTGGCAGCATCACCACTAGGGCTGCAGTGGTGGCCTGTATTCTTCCTCCTACTGTGGCTGCATGGTCCGGGAGGTGGCAGAGGGAGATTCAGATGCCGGCTTGCAATCACAACTTCTTGGAAGGTGCCATAGTTCATCTAAATATAAAATATGGACTGTGGTTTTGGTCTTAAATATTTGTGGGATTTTACCAAACCACTACAAACAAACAAAAGTAAACAGTGAAAAGGGACGCATTTCAGGCAGGATTTATTTTGTATTTTTCTTTCACAAGGTGATGTGCAGACTTGTATTCTGTGACTCAGTGTTCAAGGGAAAGACATTGCTCAAATTGAGAACTTCGTTCTTTGTCTCTTATTCACAAACTTCCCAAAGTGCTTTATTTGAAAGCTTTTCAGGAGGCCGGGGTGTAATTTCCTTCTTAACTCTGATGTTCTCCCGCAGCTTCCCGGGTGTTTTTGCCTTCTCCAAATTTAAAGCAAAAACAAACAAACAAAACTGTCTTTCCTAATAAGTTGACTCTGTGTTGTAGTAGAAGCCTTTGTAAAGTCTATGGAGGGAAACAAAATCATGCCTGTTACTTGAATTCTGAAATACATTCACTTAGTGCTAAGGGCAAGTTTAATGGGAGCACGTACAAAACATTTATGTGTCTGTGTAAACTTTTGCCTTGCCTGGAAACTGACCAAGCAATAAAGTCAGAAAGACAATTTTTAGGTTGCTTTGATGCCACTGCAAAAGCATTTGCAGTTTTGTATTTGCTGTAGGTCTTTTGACTGATAACCAGTGCTAATGAAGCAGCTTTCCATACAGTTGTATTGAAACTATTTATGCAAATACAGTGCAAACTTTATTGCAAAAACAATCATTTACAGTGCACAGCTGGTAAACAAAAACATTATCATTCATTCTCCAGTGCCTCAACAGCTTCTGTTTGGTTCTCCCTGCTGTAGCTGGCTGTGCGTGCTCCCAGCATTTATTCCTCGACTCCAGCAGTGCTCTACTAGCGCTGAGGTGCAGGTATGGCACTCTCTCTTGTACTGTCAGTCTGTGCGACCGCAGTCCTGTTCCCCTCTGAAATTGCTTCATAAAAGGTTTCTAAAGGACCCTTAGGTGCACTGTGGGCGGGAAGAATTGCATGCATCCCTCTTTTAGAGACCTTTGCATAGGCTTCAGTGCAAGAGTACTCTCTTCAATCTCTAGCACACAGAGTCTTTTGATAATATAGTGAAGGGACTCATTCTGTCAACCATTACACAAAATTTCTGTCCTCCTTCAGCTGGGCTCCTCCAGGCTGGGGAGGATGGTCTCATTGCTGCAAGCTATCATGGTCAGGTTTGGCAAGGCAAGATGTGAGAGACCTCTGTGCCATGTGAGTGTCAGGAAAAAACGAGGTGAATGCCCCATCACAACCTTGGGGCAGCAAGGAGTGACTGGGGAGACTTGATTCTTGTTTCCTATCAGCGTGCAGGTGGGTCTCAGTTCTTTTCTCCTCTTACAGAAACTTTCACTGGCACTGAACTTCAGTTACAGTGTGTGATTGGTTTTTTTTGGGGGGGTTTAATTACTGAGCTCAGTAGAGCGGAGCAGGTGATGGGTATTCATTAATAAGCCATGCTGCTTGGCAGCCATTTAGGGGCACTTTTGCATCAACTTCTGTGGGTGTCTCCTGTATCTTGAGAGCAAGCAGGTTTGGCTTCAGCCATACAGATGCCAGGTGTGTTTGGGGCGGGCAGCAGTGCCTGGCATTTCAGCTTCAGGAGCCATTGCTCACTAGGCTGAAGGCAGACCATATGGCACGCTCCCATCCTGCAGCATCCATAGACCTGTCTGGGCCCACCAGTGCTGACCAGACAAACCATCTAGATGGGCTACATGTGGGCTACACGATGGCATCCCCAGTGTGAGGTAGCACTGGAGCCTGGAGAGGTGGCCTGGCGCACACCACAGTCACTGCTCTGCCTGGCTGAAAAGCCTGGATTGTTTCAGTCTTGCAGCTCTTGTGCAGGGTCTTAGATTCAAAGCACTAATGACTTCCTCGTTGGGACCCAGACTCTTTAAATTTTTATTAAAGGGATTGTCTGTGCTGACATTTAGCTAGCACCAGATGTTGGCTTTGAGTTACCAGTGTGGAGGTGGCATAGCTAATAAAGGCAAGGGTAAGAAACTTGTGAGAAACTGCCTGTCAGATGCAGCTTTGTGTGCTGCAGCCTGTGTGATGTCTATCGCTTCTTCATGGGCCAGCGTTCTGTAAGAAAGCTTTTTTCTTTTCTCCTTTTTCTTCTATACTCTTGACTGGCCGAGTGTTTTCTAAGCACATGTCTCTTTCAGGTGGCCTTGGTCTTTTGTTAGAAACTGGCTAATGCAGGGAGAGTGCAAAAGGAACGGAGTGGCAGATCTGGGGGATTTCCTTTATATTTTGGTATTTCTTCTGTACATAACTTTCCTGTAGATCATACTTCTCCCCCTCAACCTCTTTTGGCCATACCCTCCCTCAGAAAATGTCAGCAAGCGATTGTTTCCTTTGCAGAACTGTGAGCCCCTAGACAGAGGCTTTTCCAGTTTTATGAATGCACCATTTGTTGCTGAGGGCACAACTGTTCGATATAACTGGCTGCATCCCACTCTGCTTGGGACCAGCATGCACTACAGCCAGGCTATGCATAAACCAGATTTTTGTATTAAATGGCACCATTTTGTCCACAGCAGCAGTCTGTCTGTCTTTTGTGTGTGCACGCGTGTGAGACTTGCAGTTTTCAGATGCAGAATACATAAAGAACAGCAGTTCTGCAGACATACACGTTACTCAGTGAGCGTACCGTGCTGTTTTAAAGTTTATTTTTCTTAGGGAGCTCCTGATGAATGATATTTCTTCATTATCCTGTGGAGGCAGGCTGAGGCAAAAGCACATTTTAAAGTGTTTTATAAAATGGATGCGTGGTGTAACACTACAAATGTAGTAGTTTCACTGGGGACATACTCAATTATAACTTAACTGAAAATACATGTGGCGCTTTGAAAGTATATGGTTTTATGTTTTATTGTATGTCATCAACCCAGAATCTTTTCCCCCTCTTTTTCCTGTTAAGTGCCACAGGGCTGGAGATGTAACCACTTAAAGATGTGCTGTGCTTTACATTCTTGACTACGTCTAGGACATGTCATCTGATGTCAGACCTGCAGCTGGAGGGGCTACAAGGCCGTCGAGCATGGCTCCCATCCTAGTTGAGATGCAGTGCAGTATTTCCCAGCACAGGTTTCTACAGCACACACACATCTGTGGTGCTTGGGTTATACTTCAACTAACACAACTCAGGCCTTACAGCAGATTGGGAGGTGCATGAGGAGGGGGCTGAGGAGCAGTTGGGGTTAGTGGGTACTGTGCTGTTTGCATATTGTTTCTCTGTCATTTACCCCTTGGCCCTGAAAAGCAGCTTTGGGAAAGTGCCGTCCACATCGTCAGTTACGTGAGTGCAGGCTGTGGAACAGGGAGGTTGCATGAGGCTCTGGTCCCAGCGGATGAATCACAGCTTAGGCTCTTGGTCCATGCTGCCTGTCTCATTTGTCTCAATGCCAGGAGTTTCTCCTCCGAAGCACAGTGGGCTCTTTTCCTCATCTCTCCTTTCTCATACCTGTTGAGTGCCCCCAGGCAAATAAGAACACTTCCCAAGCAAACCAAGGAGCTTGGAAATTGCCCATTCATGCTTCAGTAAAGCCATTTTCTGTACTCCATCATCCTTGTGTTTAAGAAATGGGGGAAACTGGAAGCATCTCTAATTTTCCCTCTTTAAAGAAGGTGCTATTGAGTGGGGAAGAGGAGGCTTCTCCACCTCATCCTGTTTTGGGTACCTGAACGAGTCTGAGCATTACGCAGGCTTGCCCGAAATGTAATAATCCATATATCAAAAAGGAGTAATAAAGTCCAGCTTTGTAGCCTTTCTGTGGAGGTTCTCCCCCTAACTCACCCTGTTCCTTCATATATTCACTGCCCACATAATGTTACCCGTGGGATGAGGGTGGGAGGGGGAAGCTTGTTCTCTTTCATGTGACTGCAGCACAGTTAATAATTGTACCAGACTTCAGGCGCTCGCGTGACCAAAAGGATTGATTGGATTCCGAACTGGACAGAAGTTTTTTCAGGCACATCTTCATGCCTCAGCATCCCAGCAGAGTCAGAGAAGGAGCTAGATCTGCTTTCTCTGTGATTGCTCGTTTGTTATAAGCTGGCTAGCATATAGCATGTGAGACAAAGGCCGCGCTGGCCTGAAAAGCCCCCCCCCAAAAGCCAGTAGAGTAAAGACATCTGTAAAATGGTGTTCAAGTTACAGACCGCGTGTGTCTCATGTGCTCTTGCTTGCTCCATCTCTCCCCACACTGCCTTAAAACAGGGATGGCAAAATAGTTTGATAAAATGCATCAAGTGCTAAACTGTTGATATGATTTTTCTCAAGCACATGTTTCCAACACTTTAATCTTTTATGGACTGCATACTTGCTGTGGGAGTGGAAGGGCATGTTGCAGGCTTACTTTCAGTGTACTTGGAAATCTTTCCCACAGCATGAAAACTCCCCAGAAAACATATGAAATGATGGCCTGGAAACCAGGAAGTTCCTGATGCCTAACACTCATTGCTCTGAGGGATTTACTGTGCTCTGGAGATCATGTAATAGTCTTTCTTCTTTGTTGGTTTCTCTATTTTATATGTGATGGATGGGTAGGTGTGTGTTGCTGAGCTTTTAGGAGTCCTCGTTTCTGTAGCATAGTTTTGCCCCTGGTTCTTTTTTACCAACACTCATGATTAATATGTCTGCTGCTTAAAATGGCTACTGAACCACTACCAAGTTCTTCCACCTGGTTACCAACTGCTTAACCCCTGTCAGAACCCACCCAGCACATCTTTGAGTTGATGCTTTTGTTGCTTAGCAGATACATTTCTGATCTTTGGTCTGTCCGTTAACCCTGTGAATACTGTACACAATGAAGACATAAATCTGCTGTGGTGATGATGGTACATCCTGATGCAGTGATCACTGCTACTGCTTCCACATTGCACACTGGTTAGATTAGCGTGGCGTGCAGTCTTCTGGGTGTGTGGTTCTGGGTTTGGGCTTTTACTTTTTGCTTTGTTTTCCCACCCGTTTACCACTTTGTGTAGTTTTGGGGTTTTTTTGAGGAGCTGCAGAAGTTGGTAATGTAAAAGAGCAGCGACAGAGACAGGAAGTCTGGCACTTGAGGGGCTGGTGATCCTGGTGAGTTGATAGGGAAGATCCAGTGATCTACAGAAATTGTGCATCCAGTTTCAGTCTGTGATGGAGTCTTCTGGCACCTCCTTTCCATGTGCCTATGTTTGTGCTGGAGTGTGATGAAGCATGAAAGGAGTCGGAGAAGAGAAGGGCTGGAGCTTGGGTCTGGTTGCCAAAATTTAAAACAACCAACAAACTCGACCAAAAGGAGAGTTACCTGGAACATACCACAAAACAGGTTAGGCAGGACGCTGAACGCAGATAAGAACATTCTCCGTGCTTTAAGGCATCTTCAGTACACCCTCTTCCCTCTATCCTTTCAGGGTTTCCCCCTATTCCTCCCCACTATGAAATAGTCCTGTGCCGACTGGGTTTGAAGGGGGGCAGCTGTCTTAAGAAATAGAGTGTGCACTTGTCCATGCCCATCATCCCATCGCAGAGGCAGCACTCTGTGTGGCATGTGCCCATATGCATGCCTTTATGCCCTCCGCTGGGTTGCCTTGCAAGCAGTCCCATCCCCGGAAAGTAGCGGGGGAGGAAGAGCAGCAAGGAGACAGGGAATGCTGGCGGGTGGAGCTTGGAGGGCTGATCCTCCACATAGTTAATCATTGCTTGCAGCATAACCTGTTCCTGTTTTCTAGAGGTTTCACTGACACCCGCAGCAAGCAGCGTATGAGGAGTATGTGACAAGCTGCTTTCCAAGCAGAATGGTTTTCCTTGCAGCAGGAAGCCCGGAGTCTTAATACAAGACATCGTTTCTTCTGTAACATGTTTATGCCCAATCCTTCAGTAAACATACCATATATAGTCTGGATTGTGCTCACTATAACACCCTGCTGCAAGGCGACTTTGCTAGTACCACACAGATTCCTTAGCTCCTGGTAACCAGCTGACAAATAGGATGTTGCCATATGTAACATAAATATTCCACACAACTGGGGTCTTTTACACCCTGCTCATACTGCATAAAGCACGTATTTCTGATCATGACATGTCTGGCACTTGAAAAATGAAGAGTATTCTACAAAGCAAGGTGCCTTACCAAAGGATGGGCCAGGTCCCGCGTGTGCATTTTTGTTGCAGAATAAGGATTCCACTCTTTCCATAAACAGCAGATGAAGCTCGCATTTATGCATCAGTGTTTCAGGGACTTTTTTTTTTTTTCCTTCTTTTTATTCCTCTCTCCACTTTTAATGCCAGTTGCCTCGTAGGTCCCAAGTTAGGGCTGTGATTCACTGGGAACTTTCTCTTTTCATGTAGCATCTTTTGTACAATTTCTTCCTTTCCTGTTTCTCTGCCTTCTTTTTGTTTAGACCATGCTAGCAGGGTGCTGAGCATGGCAGAGGATGTGAGGAGCAGCACTGTGGCTGGATTCATAGCATTCTTAATCAGCTGTTACATATGGTTTGCCTTCAGCTTCTTTCTTTCATTTCACACCATGAAATTACTTCAGTAACATTCTGGTTCTTTACTAGAGATTCCTTCACAGATTCTGTGCTAGCAGAAGTGGCTTCAGAGAAGGAGATGAAGTCTGCCTGCCTGGGCTGGGGTGGGGTATTCTTGCCTTTTTGTGCCTTCTACTTCTTGCCCTTGGTGTGTGAGAAAACACTGCAGCGGTGTGGACCCCAGATAACCTTGCACGAAGCTTTCTGGCTGTCTGCTTGGTGAATGGCTGTTAGTGCCTGGGTCCAGCAGTTTAATGACTGTCAATGGCTCCTGTACCACTGAGGCAGTTGCTTAATCAGAGAGGGTGCTGGTTAGGTGTAGATTCATAGAGGTGGATTTTCCTTTAGCGACTTGTTCCTTAGTTAGGCAATGCTTCCCTAAGGGAAGACTTTGCAGGGGGGAATGTTTGGGCGTTACGTAAATGGACGGGACATGCATTTCTCTGACTTGTCTCTCATTGGCCTCGTCAGAGTGAATTATGTCTGACTGCTTGGCAGTTAATTGGACCATCCTTCCCATTTCCTAAGCTGATAAGCCCCTCACTGTCTGCCTCAATCAGGCTTCTTTGTTTGAGAAGTTACTAATGCTGCAGCAGAACAGAATAACTACTTTCCTATGTACTGTAACCAAGTGAGGTGCTCTGATCACTAAGTCTATGAAGATTCATCATATTTCTTCATCAAAATCCTTTCACGAGACTTGTACCATAACACCAGTAGCAGTCGGAAGAAAAGGCACTGAAAAGTAGGTGTACTTAAATACACGCCTCATCCCTTTTTGAAAGAATTGCATTTGTGTTTAAGTTATCTTGTGAGCAGCTTTATTCTGGCAGATGCTTGTAGCTGTGCGGAGTACCACGGGTGTCTGTAGTTGTCTGTCCATCAGGCTTGGGTCTCAGAAATGGCTCCCATTTACAACAAAGCCTTCAGACTGGGACTGTCTTTCTTGATGTGTCTGGACGGTGCCTAGCTTAAAGTGAGTGTTTCCAGAAGGTGAGTAATAAATGATGATTAATCGTCTTTGAGCTATGGATGAGTTTGTATGAAAAAGCACTTGGCTAAAGGCTGTGCTTCAACAAGCTCATCAAAATTAACCACGCAGGAGACAGTAGCGCAGCATCCTAAAGGCCTGAGTCTCCTGTCTCTTGTCTGGTTTTGTTTTGACTTCTCTGGATTTACTACATCTGATTGGTGGAGAAACATGGGTTCCTTTGTCTCCAGTGTTAAATGGTATCAGTATTAGAGATTGCAAATGGGCTGAGTGATACAGAATTGTATGCATTAAAAGTAAACACCCTTTTGTTAGGTTGCTCAGTAATCTTTTTAGTGCAAAGGTGTGGTTATGAACCTTGCAGGTATGCATCCTTGTGTTTGCACCACTGAGTCTATGATACGAATGTATTGGAAAGATGTAAAGGTGCTGATTCCTGTGTTAATTATATCTTGAGGTTGAAAAGTAATTTTATTCCACCACTTGTCCTTTGCTGTCAAATCTGTAAATAAATAGAAGTAGAAAACCTAAAGCCATAATGATTTTTAAAATGATTCACCCTCTGAGTTTGCATACTGATTTGAGCAGTGCATTGCATTTGTTTGATCATACAGTTATTTCTAAAACCTTTTGAAAAGTAGGGTTCATCACAGAAATCTTCCTTCTCTCCCCATCCTTAGGCTATTTCTGGCAGATTTCAGGGCCCTGAACGCACAAAGGGAGTACTGGAGGATTTTCTTCTTGCACAAAAATTGGAAGGACTAGGCCTTTTTTGTTCTTAAAAAGCTTTCCAAAATGGAGTTTGTCTTGACTTAGGCATAGAGGATGTAATGTATGCAAAGAAAATAAATGCATATCCCATTGTGAGCCCACATTTGTAGGCACACTTTGACCTCGTGAAGTGACCACTGGTTTATTTTTCATTGTACCTCTGAGTTGGTGGTGTGGAGCCCCAGGATGTGGCATCACTGGAGGAGGAGGAGAGAACATGGATGCTGTTGAATTCAAGCTGCTGTTAATGGCGTTCAGCCGTTATTTGTTTATATTTGTTTGTTATGTCTGGGAAACAGAGGAACTCCGGTGAGCTGAACAGGGGCCTGCCAGTAGGGCAGGATCTGGTGAAGAGGCTGGATTGCTGTCCCTTCCTCCTGAGGAGTTGTCAGCAGTCATCGGACCCCAGACAGGTAGCCGATGGCCTTTCATAGTCTGCCTTATTTTATTAGCATTGTTACTGCCTGACATTGACGGTGATGGGCGGAGAATTTGTATTTGGATTTTAAAGTTTCTAGAAGAGTGTTTGTACTCTGTATCTTGTCTGAACCTTGCCCAAACTGGTTCAAGACAAGGTAGCAGCCACTGATTCGAAGGCCTTGACATCTACCATGCTATCAAGTGAGCTTCAGCCTTTCTGAGTGGAGGTGATGAGCGAAGAGGGAGAGAAGGTGTCTGTGTCTTAGAAGAGTTGAAAACTGGAAAAAAGGCAACTACTCACTATGAAGTTCTTGGAAAGAAACATGCTGTGTATGTAGTAGCTAACGTGAATTGCACTCTGCATGCATGGTAGCACTCTTACGTGGCTTATGGGGGAGCAGCTTGGTAGGTTGCAGTGGAGTCTTAGCAACTGTGAATGGAGGAAAGCAGGAAGCACCTTGACTTCCCTGAAAGAGGTAAGGGAAATATCAGGGATGGAGAAACTTAGGAAGTGTTTAGCCTCAAAATTAGGGCAACTTGAAAATGAATTAACTGCTGGGCCTGTAGCAATCTGTGCGTTCATGTATGTATAGGACCTTAAGCACAGAAAGGTTTGGGGTGAGTCTGGAAAGGGTCCATGTTTAAGGAATGTAGTTCTTCTGGCTTCTGAGATAGCTTTTTGTGTAGACAGCATGGAAAACAATTACAAAAACAAGTATTGCAAGACACTTAATGAGATGGGAAACTGGCAGTGCTAAGGTTGTGGTTCTTGAGCTCGAGTGATTGTGAGAGAATTGCAGTTTTTTGATGCTTTCTTTTTCCAGGCAAGCATTTTCTTACTTGTGAACAACCGCGAGTGGAGTTTATCCTCCGGGCTTAAAGTCAGTAACCCCAAAAATGCATTGAAAATCTCTCCTGACTTTTGAAATGAGGGGCTATGACAGGAACTATACTCGAGGAAGAAAATACACGTTAATGTTTGCTGGCAGTTCCACCAGCGTAGTCTGAGACTTACTCTGCTGAGATGTCAGTGTCCTCTTCCACCATTTTGGAGCAGAGGCTACTGGGCCTGAGCATACCAGTTTTTAGAGAACATAGTTTCCTAATTTCCAGATATACTGTGAGAGTCATCAGGGACAAAAAAGGACAGAGAAAGTCAGAGGTTCCTCTGCATGAAAGAAGCTGGGCTGCCAGGAGAGTTTTCAGTTGGAGATCACCAGGCAGCTTTGTTAGGGGTCCTTTCTTTTGCAGGCAGCTCTGCCAAGCTTTGTGCTGTCAGGTGTTTAGCTTCAGGCCGCATTTGTTTGGGTTGAAAGAAAAATAAGTAATAAAAATAAATCTCCATCCATTTCTAAGAATGCAGCTAAGGAAGAAGGAACAAGGAACTTCAGGTTCATTTTTTTTCTTCTTTCCAATGAAAAAATCACAACAAACCTAGAATCCCTAAAAAAGTGGGGAGAGAGTCCAACTGGTTCTTCTCAAAGCTGTAACGCGGGGGCATTGAGACTTGGGAAGGGCTACACAAGTGGTGGGAGATTGCAGCTGCAGCTATTGACTGAATAAGCCAGCTGTTGATTATCATAGCTGATAATGATTGGCAATGATGATTTCTCCAGTGCATTCTGCTCTTAGTGTCTGTTGCTGTACTGATGGTAAAAGGGGCTGTGCATGACCCAGTGAAAGCCAAGCATCCTCAAGTCCCTCTTGCTCCAGACCAGGATTAGTTAGTTCAGCTCTGTCAGTACTGAAGCTGGCATCCTAGTGCCACATCTTGAAGTAGCAGTTTAGTGATCTTGTATGCCTTTATTTGTCTGATCTTCCACATGCAGAATGCATGTGGGGAATGTGTGCCTGTTTGTTCTGGACTCTGATGTGCAGATATAGGTAGAGAATGTCTTTCTGGTTGAGGGGTTTGTCAGCCTAAGATGAAAACACTGTTCTTGTGAGTGTGCTTTACTTTGTAGGCACTTCTGTTCCACATGGAGAAAGGGTACTTTGAAAGTTGTCTGACAAGATTTGCGCACCTTGCCAAACATCCTGGTTTCCCAAATAAAAACAAAGTCCCAAAAGCTGGTAAATACCTGTGCATGTGATGAAAACAAACTTGTTAATGCAGGGGCTACATAGCAGTCCCTTGCAGACCACAGCTTGCAGTGGGACCTTTGTAGCTTCTTTTGAAAGCTATGGGGTCTCTTCCATAGAATATGCCTGTTGGCATCAATTTATTAGCTGGACTGAGGCCTTGATTTGTAATAAGCCCTTAAGTGTAATTTGCAATAGTCTCCTGACTCTATCTTACTAAGCTGCTGTGGGTACAGGGGAGAAACAGATTGAGGCTGGAGTAATATTTACCTTCGCTTCCAGTCAGGAGGAGTACCTAGAGCAAAAAAGAATGTGCCACACCTAGGATCTCTGGAGCTGGCTTTTCTGGGAACTTGGGCCGCAGAGAGCGAAATACCCCTGATGCTGTATACGCAGGGCAAAGGCGGCTGCTGTCTTTAAAAATACGCATGTGAAAATGGAACTGGAAGTTACTGCCAAGCTGCATTTGCAGGTATCACAGCAAGGAAATGTATAGAAACCAGACCTGAAAGGTTGTACAACAGTGAGTATCGCAGGATACTCCCTGACAGTTCTCATTTGCTTTGCTGAAGTGTTAAATCCTTAGTTATGGGTAGTAATCAATGAATTACTTTAGGCTTTTGTTTTGATTATACACAGTGTGTGTATATAATATGTATTTTAATATGTGTTTAAAACCCTGCTTTTTTTCTTGGTCATGGAAGGGGAGGCTGTGGAAAGAGTATTTTAAGTTCTTTGAGAAGATGTTTGATTGAAGTAATTTATTCCTGTTAAACACCCCAGAGCAATATTGAATAGCTGTGCCCCCCTCAATTTCGACAGACTCCTCAAAATGAAAGGAAAATCCTTTCTTGGTTTGTTTTCCAAGAGAGAAAAACCTGAATTTCCAAGTGGATTAAACAGTTTAGCAATCCCTATTCCATTTCTTGCAAGCTTCCCCCTCCCCTCCCCGAGCCAAATCACTCTTCCCCTCTGCTCCTGTCCTCAGATTTACTATTCAGCTAATTTTAGAGGTGGGTTTAGGTGTTTGTTTTAAAGACGCTGCAGTCTCCATCTCTGGTAATCCACCAGGTGGAAGCAGATGTGTAGAATATCTGTACATGTATTTGTAAATCTGAGTTTGAGCAGAGGGTGTTTCTAGGAGGGCAGTGTATGTGCAAAGGAGAGGGAACCCTCAGCAGTATAATGCCATGAGTAAAGCAGAAATTTGCAGTTAACCACCAGCTGGATTCGTTGGTGGTTTTTGTTCATGTGGTGGCCTGGGTGACATTGTATTAGCCAATTCCTCTGATGTATGGTTAGAGATCAGTTGCCCTGCTGTTCTGAATTACAGCAGGGAGAAGGCTGCCGGGGAGGGGACGGGGAGAATAAGATAGGAAGTGGTTTCTTGGAGATGGGTGCTCTTCTGCTAACAGAAATTTTGGTCTATTAGCCTTCAGTGTGCTTTTCTGACCTGCAGGCTTGTTCGTACCTTACTGATGTCTTCCCTTCTGCCTGCCTTCCCATTAACTGCCTAGCATCCCTGTACCTCTCTGCTCTTGCAGAAAAATAGCATCTTTGAAGTTTGGGAGTTACCCTTTTGTGTTGCAGTTTGGGGGTTATCCCTTTTGTATTCAACCCTTACAACAATTTTGGTCTGAATGCATCTTTGTCTGGAAGTGTGCTGAAAGTGCTAGATTTTTATTCAGTTTGGTTGAGGGATGGGTGGAGGGCAGGAGGCATCCACATGGTGTCAAACAGGAAGCTTGAGGAAGCTCTAACGGACATCCTAAAAGCATCCCTCCATCCTGCAAATGCACATGGTCTCTTAAAGGTAGTCATTTGGAAAGGGGCTGTGCAATATAGATTTGCACTGCCTGCTCAATTTCATGCAACAGAAATGCTGTGGCTGTGCACTGCTGCAGGATTTTGTGCTGTCCTTTTACAGTTTTTGTCATATCTCCATTGACCTGTTGCACTAAAATTAATGTCACGCTGCCTGACAAACTGTGCTCTTAATAACTTAAGCTTTGCTTACAGGGCAAAGCTAGGGCAGTAAGACATGTTGAATTTACACTGGCTTAAATTATTTCCTTACTGACTTGTCCTCTTTGAGCTTTGCTTAATTCTGAACATGTTACAGAAGCAATCAGAGTGCCTAGAAGTGAAGTGTTCCTTTCCAGCTCTATCAGTGAGGATGTTTGCTTTTAAGCCCAGAGTTGCAACACTTAGGCCTGTACTTGTACTTGGTGCATGTTAGGACAAAAATAAAATGGAGGAAGAGCTGGAAGAGACCATTTGCATCACTTGAGGCCCAGTGGGAGCTGAGGGTCAGGATCACTCTGAGAATTAATCAGTTCACTAGAGAATATGATAATACGAGGAAATGATGGTATTGCAATATGGTTTTCTTTTTTTTTTTATTGGTAGCAGAAACTTTAAAAATAAAAAGAGAGCAAGAGAAAGCCTGGGAGCAGAAGTAGCCTGAAGAGGAAATGACCAAGACCAGCTTAGAAGTGCAGAGAATGGTGGTTCAGGAGTGCTGTTTTGCTGTGTCTTTGTGGGAAACTCCTTTCTATCTTTTGGAGGGGGGAGAGAGCAATCACAGCCCTATGAAATCTGACTGCTTAATGCTGCTCTGAAAAAGGTGCAGTAGTTCTGGGCCTTCTGCTTTTTTTGCAGATTGAGGATTTTAAACAGGGAAAGACGGGTCTGTGGAAAAGCGAGTGTAATCGCAAAGCTGAAAGCAGTGTCTGGCCTTTCTTGTCATTTTTAACAAGCCAAAACATTGCAGAAATCTGCCCAGGCAAACTTTTGGTCCTGCTGTGCCCCAGTGCAATAATTACAATGCAGAAACAGCTGATGGGTCATGTCTCCAGCCCTGCACAGTGTTATGACTTGCTACCTACATTCCATGTTTAGCTTTGAGCGATCAGATGGTGCAAGCAACGTGAGCTAGCAGTGCCTGAGGACATGCAGCCAGCCAACACGTCCTTTCCCTCTGCAGCTTTGGTTTCTTTTCTCCACTTGTGTCTCATCCTGTCCCCTTAAGGTGATGCATTTTACAGTAAAGGCTGCTCTCTGGAGAGTGTCAGCCGCCCATGCAGGAGCATGTGTGCCATTCCCACTGTGCTCTCTGTTAAGTCCAAGGGCCCAAGGTTTGTAAATATTGTTTCTAAAGTACCTGAGAACTCCAGGTGAGCTGCTTGCCCTGCTTACCAGGGACTCTGGAGCTGTGGTTGGTACATGTGGTGGCAGACTGCATCAGCACTGTTCCTGATGTGACTTAATGAAGCATGAGTTGTGTTGGAGGGGTAAATTTTGTCTCTGTGCATGGGGAAAGGGTCCTTTACAAATGTTTACAGACAGACAAAAAAGTTGAAAATGATGCTTGTGTAAAGAGCGAGGGAGGCAGGGAGGGAAGAGGGATCGCTTGGATTAGTGTGTTGTATTGTGCTTAGCACTGTGCAAAAGGTACACACAGTCCTTGATGTAGGAAAACTGGAAATAGTAAGCAGTAAGCATTCATTGTCTGGGACTGCTCTTACTCTCTTGAACTCCTCCTCCAGGGATGCTATGGAAGAAGTGCAGTGCAGACATTTTGCTTGTTGTAGTTTATATTATTGTGAACTTACATTCATGTAAATGGGTTTAATTGAAGAACTGAACTTCAGGTTGACTTTTAAATGATAGGAGTGTTCTTTATGGCAGAGGGCTTGCAAGCAAGCTTTGAGCTGGAGAGAAGGGAGTGACGGAGAGCAGGAGGAGGGAGTCAGGAGATGGAGCTGGCTGTGGGTATGTTCCACTACATCTTTTCATCTTTCACCGGTACTGCAGCACCGCGGGAGTAGAGTTACCAACAACATTCTTGCTCAGGTCTCTCATCCCTCACTCAAATAGAGGGTGTAATTTGACGATGTCTCAGCTCCCCTGTGTGAAGGCTGTTGATGAAACTATATGTACGTACATTTTTAAGTGAAAAACAAAACAAACCCCAACAAACGTAAATCCCAAACCAGATCAGTTCTGTGATCCTGGATCACTGTGTGGTTGTTCAAACACCTGGACTGGCACAAGGCTGGAGGGGGAACTGTGGCCGGAGCTGTGGGGTGAAGTGAGGACTGCCAGCCTGTCCTTCTGAATGACAGCCGTGGCTTACATCAGGTTGAATCAGTCTGTACACCGCAGGCTGAGGCAAAGCAGAATGGATTAAACCCAGGATTTCAGTTCTAGCCTTCAGTTCCCTTGTGACTGCAATTCTGCGTCAGCTTGCGGGGGTACATGTATTTCTGCATCTCTGCTGCCGTGGAATATGAGAGGCATCTTTTTACAGGGCAGTTCTCGCAGCCAGTATGCACTAAAGTTTTCTTTATTCAGACTGTTCCGCAACTTTTACAAATAGGTTGTGAATCTGGTTTTTTATCTCCTCCTTCTCCATCTGTATCAGCTGTTATCGGCTGCAAACAGGTTAACAGTGAGGCCTGCTGGGCTGCTTAATGGGTGGCCGCCTGGCGCTGCCTTTGGCTGATGCAGATCATTTCTATTGGCCAAGGTTATCTCCCTGCTGACCTTGTAGCCAGAACTCAGCCTCTGGTGGCACGGTAATTGAGGAGAGCTTCTGAAAGAATTTGTAAAGGGTGGAATATCCTTTCTGCTTTTGTAAAAGCCATGTTTTGTTTTCATCATTACTCTGAACAAGGAAAGTAAGTGCCCTGATGTTAAGTTTGCAAATTCAGAGAAGGTTATGTTTGAAGGTTCTTTTCTTCTAAAATCCACTGTGGATACTTCCCTAATTTAGCATGGCAAGAGGCTGCTGCACATTCGTCATCTTAAAAGCCTGCTTTTGCTACTGTACTTTCTCAGTTTGCTCACTGAGCACTGGTAGCTTGCTGTACGTGATACACAGCATCTGAATTCTTCCCAGCTGTAGCCTTTTGTACCAGAATGTCTTTTCCTTGCTTGCAATTGGTTCAGTTTACTGGACTAAATATGTTTTCATGGTTTTGGGATGAAGAGGGACTTCTGTTAGCTGTGTAATGCAGTGAGGCACAGGGATTAATGGGGAGATGGGGAGAGAGGGAGGAGTCTGGTGGATTTTCTTTTTGGTTCTTCCAGAGGCATCAGGCTCCTCCCGTAGCGAGGGAGAGCATAGTACATTGAACCTAAAGACCTTTAAAGTACATGCTGAAATGGATGCTGGGAAGATACAGTACATTGCTTGGGCACAACTCCAAGGCTCCCAAGGCAAGTAATATTTAAACAAGCTGAACAGCCCCTTTCGGCAAGCAGCAGGAAATCCAGCACTGAGCTTTGTGTTGTTGCATGGTCAGCAGAAGATAAAAGCTCAGGCTATGCAGCTGGGGTTCCCTCCTATCACTGGATGGCAAACTGTTAAGAGAAGATAAAAGGAAAGAAAAGAACAGGGGGTCGTCTAACTGAAAAGCATTCCTTCGTATATTAAGCCGTCGAAGTACTTTGAAATACATTGGGCCTGATGTTAGTCAGAAACAGCACCATCGGCAGCTCTGGTGTGTGCTGGAGCTTTTACATCAGTTGGCAAGCGAAAGGTGAATTCATCTTTCTGCTTCACCAGAGATAAATGTTTAATGTGGGTACGACTGCGATACGCATAGGTGCCTTGCTGCAAGCCTCACAGCAGGCGGGAGCTTCCCAGAACATTTTTAGGAGCAGCGTGTGTAATGGTGGGGCTGCTGCTGACTGGGAGTTTGGTGCTGAAATGCAACCAACATTCAGCCATAGATAGCCTTTCCAGGTCCCCCTTTCTGCAGCTGATCCCCTGGTTAGGGACCGTTTTAACAATGAGGAAGAGAACTTAAATGAATGAGATTGATTGCTAGTTCAAGTCATCTAATTATTTATTGTATTCCTCCCATCTGCCCCTCCTCCTTTTTTCGTCCATCACAGCACTGGTGTCTTGGGAAAGAAAATGCTTCAGAGCATTTGTTACCAATTTAGCAGCAAGTACGTGCTCAAATTTGGGATTCTGAGATCTGTGTGTGCCATATGTAGGCAAAATGTAATATTTGCTAGTTCCAGTAGAAGGGAACAAACACAAATTTGCTGTTCTGCAGATAGTGTTTCTTTAATCTAGTGAGACTTACATTTGTGCAGCCTTTTTGTTTTGGTAAGACGGTTAACCGTCCTCCCTAGGGTGCCTAATTGCTTATCATGAACTAATCAGTCCCCTGGGTATATGAAGGAATGGAACACTGCCAAGATAGAGCCTGTGACTTCCCCCAGAGGTGTGATAACCCTCCCAATTACCCCACCCTTCAGGGAGCTCCGCTACTGCTATTTTAAAGTCCTCATTACTTCAGAAATTATCCATGTTTAGAGATTTTAGGAAGTTCTAAAAGGGTGTATTTGCTGAGAAACCTTTGAATTTTTCAGCTTTCATATTTTTATGTCAAATCTGTATTGAATAATGTTTCAAGTTTGGTGTGAAATATACTGAACATGGTGCTGCTGCCATTTCTGTTTATGAGAGTGCTACCTCCATAGCCTTCGTGGTATGCCAGACACTAATAGGTGAGGAAGAGGCCAGTTTCTGTCTTCAGTTGCCAGTAAGTAGGGATGGTGAAATCTTCAAGCTTCAGAAACCCCATTTGAAGTCCAGATGAAGGAATGAGTGAGACAAATCTGATGGTAACTCTTCTAGTTTTTGGTCGAATGATAGTTGCACATTGCCATGTGTGAAATGAGTGGGTTGATTAAGAAAGGTTTTCACCTTACAGTGAGAAATAATTTATTTAGCTGGTGGTTTCCCTTGCTTTTTCCTCTTAGTTTCGTGTTTTAACTAGTTTAAATACATGCTTGTTTGCTCTACAAGTGAGACGGGTACCTATTCCTTGAATTCTTCTCTTGATTCTCTTTATATTGAACGATTGAGCTCCATAAGGCATATAAAATTTGCTACAAAACAATGATGTCTGAACTGGAAGTGGAAGATAGCTCTTGCTATTTAGTACCTGAGTGAAAGCATGAGTTCTGGTATAAAGGTTTTCTTTTTTCCTTTCCTTTTGCTCTGAAAGAGTGTAATTTTTTATATGAAGTTTGGAGGATGGGATCTGTCAGTTGGATGAAAATAGTTTGTTCCTTTAGAGGACTGTAACCTGATCAAAGAACAATAACAAATTTATCTTTTTTTAATTATTTTTCCTTTTGTGGCTCTTTGAAAACACTTCAGGTCTTGTTCACCTCTGGTCATAGAGTAGATTCTACATAACCTCAGCAAGATTAATGTAAATGTGTATATATAAAATATATATGTGTGTGTATATATATATTGTATGTGCTGGTTTAAAACTGTAAAGCAAGGTGGTTTCATTTTTAGGATTAAAAGAAAGTGACTGTGTGGGTGTGTATGTATATATGACTGAGAAAGTGTTCACATGGAAATATCATTCCTCAAAAGAACATGAATTTCAGTATCATAGGTCTGATTATGATACTTCAGCATTGCTTCACTATGTGGGCATATATGAAAGTGATTAGTCAAGGTCCCACTGGCAAACTTTTGCTGTCCTGCTGCAGAAACTGGGGTGGGTGTGTGTGGGTGCACAGACCACTTGGTTGATTTTTTGTTGTCATTCATTTTTCTCTATGCAACTTGCAACTAGTGTTTTACCCAGGTTTGGGTTGAACCTATGCATAATTTATACGAGTTTGTTTCAGGCTAACTTCATGGTATGTTACATATCAGTGGGAGTCAGCAGAAGGAAATGGGTTTGCCTTTTCATACATGAATTGTGGGAAGAATTGTCTGTATCATGTGTTTGATGGCAGTGTGTGAAGCGCTAGTGGTGGAATTGTTCTTTTGGAAGAGGAGGGTGGTTTTGGACTAGCAGCAGGAGTTTTTGGCTGGAGAAGTAGCAACTTGAAACTTCATTTACTGAAGAAACCTGTTCACAATTTTGTCTGTTTTGTTGTTTTTTTTTTTCCCCCAGCGTTCCTGAAATAAACTTCCTGCAATTCTTTGCAGTGTGCAGGTGTCCAGACTCCCCTTTACTCATGGTCGCCTGTGCAGCCCGTCAGGCGACTGAAGGCTGTACCTAAAATTCTGCCGGCAGTGCAGCACACATTGCAATGGTCTTGATATAGTTACGGTGGACACCTTGCACACCTACTGGTTGTAGCATCCCCTCCTAGTCCGAACGACTGAGTGTTGAGTTCCAGGAGTCTACACGTGTGGAGTACTGCCTGGACTAGAAAAAGGAAAGCTGCAGAGATTGTAAGCTGCTGCTTGATCCGTGTGGCTGTTGTGCCGAAGAGCATCAAAACTTTGCTGGATGGATCCGACAGCTCGTTGCAGAGTAGAGGGTCAGTCTCGCTGGTTACTTACAGTTATTAACATTAGTGGATTGTAATTTTTTTTGTTGTTTGCTTTGTCTTTATATTTCTCTCTGCGTGCATAAGAGGTTTGTGGCCTCTCAACCAAAATGCTCATGTTCAGGAAACTTAAGGCTGTTCCTTCTGACGGGCTTTGAAGATCAGCAGGCGTTTCCTCCAGGGTTTACAGCATTGTTGGAGGAGCCAGTCACTGCAGAAGTCTTCAGGCCTATCTGCCTGACTTTGGTCATTCCTTACCTCCCCAGCACGTGGATTGTGCTGTTTGCAGACTGTCCAAGCTCCACGATGACCTCCGTGGATTCTTTATGAGCTTTTACAAGGCTGGGCCTGTGTACTTTGTAAATCCTTTAGAAATGCCTGCTAGGCTTTAAAGTCTCAGAGCAAAGGCTATGCTATAAGGAACATGGAAGGTCAGCAGCTGGATGTGGTTGTGGATGAAGGGTGATTTGTGTGTATGTTTGTGTGTATGCAGTTCTTGTTTTGAAAATACATATTTTCTCAAGTCAAGAGATATGTCATTTCTGAGGCTTCTTCTACTCATCTGATAAAGCTGAGGTGCTTCTGAATTCCATGAGAAGCTGCTGAACTGGATCCCTGTGCCCCATCTTTTTGCACGCACGTTACAGTCTATGAAAACTAACAGATGCTGTTTCATTTTGTCAAGTGTGCAGGAAGCACCTCCCACAGGTTAGTTTCACTGTGTGTTCTTCAAAATAGAAAGAAAACTTGTACTCAAGAATACCATGGGCAAGAAGCATTGCTGTTTAAAATTTTCCTAGTGGCTTTGCTGTGAGGATCTCAACTTGGAGAGGCTTGCCAGCACCATCTGCTGCTGTAATTAATTTGCCTGACTAAAACTAAGAAAGAACTTTGTATTTCAGAGTTCAGAGCTCTGCAAACAACCCTGAAGGCTACATGTCCAGCTGGTATAAGCCAGCGGGCATGCTCACGAGACTGATCGTTAGTGACAGCTTGATCATCAGTGATGAGAGAGAGACATTTTTCTAAGGCTGAGTTCTCCCTTTACCTAGAGGAAGCAATAAACCTCAGTTTGAGTGATTTGTGGTACTCTAGTATCTATAGCAGATAGATAGATATTACCCCAGGTAAAATTAAATTTCTAGCTTGTATCTTTTAACTCTGGTTCAAAATAAGAGGAGAATAGCAACCGATGGTCATACATGCTGAATATCACGTGAAGATGATGTAGAGGGTGTATATCTGTTCCTGGTCCTTAGCAGACTGCCGGAGGTGGTTGACTTGAGACCTATTTGTGCCTCATAAGGTGCAGGCAGGGGTTGGCTTTGGCTTATGGGTCTGCAGAGGGTCTGCCTGGTGTGGAGATACAAGCTAGGAAGAATTGCTACTGGTTACCTTGTTCATGAAAAACCTCTGTAGCCGCTTTGGATATTGCAGTTGGAGGCTGGCATCACAAATGCCAGTGGGTGGGAGTGTAAGGGTTGTACAGCATGCTTCTGAATCCCTTTGCTCCAGCACAAGTGTCTTTCCTCCCTGTGGCATGCGGTTTCCCCTCTTAAAATTTTAAGCTAAAAATAATTAAAAAGTCTATTTTAGGGGGTATGTGTGTTTCTGAATGTTTTAGATTGTCTTGATTGTAGATTTTTGTTGCTGTTGTTGTTTGGGGAGTGTGATAGGGAGAATAGTTCCTGTGCTGACCAGAAACAGAAGACAGGAAGGTAATGATGTTAACAAGGTGGGGGAGAAAAGGAGGTGTTTGTTTAGAAAAAGCCTAGTCACTAAAGCCTGTGGAGCAGAGGAGCCCTGCTGATAACACAGATGAAATAGTCTGCCTCTCTCCTAACTT
>JANHGB010045581.1:0-12708 GCA_026283785.1 Coracopsis vasa | reverse complement strand
GAGGGAGATTGAACAGCAAGGTTTTCCAAGGAGCACAATGTCCTAGGCTTTAAATACGTGTATGTAGCATGGGTTTGTGGTCTGACACATACAAAATCTGTAACGTAAGAAAATTTGTAATGTAAGAGATTTTTGAAAATCCAGACAGGCCTGATGGGTTAGCTGAGAGTTTTCTCATTGAGCCAACTCTGACTCCTATGAAAGCAATCCTATTTGGGAGCAATCCTATTTGGGGCAAACCTATTTTGTTTAAACCTATTTGGGTTTTTGGGTAATTTTTATTTCTTGTTTCTGAGCAAACAGTCAAGCTCCTGAGAGCCAGGTGGCTTTCAGATGTCACCCTGGTTACACCTGCTTCTCATGTCTGTGTGCAAGGTGAAGATCTTTATACCCTGAGTTCACGGGTTGTTATATCAGTAGAGTGTTAAAATTCTAACTGCCAGACAAACACAGTTAAGGCTAACCTGGTTTTACTGCCCTTGGGTCAGGGAAAGAGCCCTTATCCCTGAGGACAGTGGAGTGGCTCGTATGTGTGATATCTTCTATCTGCTATTCTGCACTCAGGTTTCTCAGACAAAATAAATAATTGATTTATTTCATGTAAAAGCCTGGGAGTAAACTGGTGTGTATGCAGAGACAGGCATAGTCTCTCCTTAGTGTGAAAGGAGGACAAGAGAGCTTGATGGTATATAGTCTTAGAACATATCTTGTTCAAAGATAGATACCGTGCCAAGAAAACACCTACACAAATATTTGTGAATGGTGACTGTCTGCTCCAAGCCAATGTGTTGCTGAAGCCAGGTTCTTTGCAAGGTTTGTTATTTCAGAACAACTACCTTCCTACTCCAAATTTTCTGAGGGAACTTCTTTTCTTCATATCCATGTGGGTTTTCATTGCTTTCCATCACAACTCAAATACATTTGTGGCTGGCAGCTGGCTGGAAACAGAAGGTTCATGGATTGGCTGTCTTTTCTGTCAATAAAGCTTCAAAACTGTCATTTCTCTGTAGCTTGAAGAGAACCACCCTGCCTACTGAGAATAGCTCTTGGCTTGTAGAGTAACTTACTTGTGAATATGGTGTTACATGCTGTTGCTACTGCCATAAAACTGGATTTATGGATTGTTTTGCCAGGATAGTACTATGGAATTATGAGTTGAAAGAAACACAAAGGGGCTTAAGTTCTATCTAGCTCTGTAAATCCTACTTATCTATTGAACTGAGATTTGGCCCTAAAGCTGGTTGATGAAAAACAGTGTTATAGGTAAATAATAGAGCATTCCATGCAGTTTTATAATGGTTACTGGCAATTGTTAGTGCAGATGATCTTCTACACTTCTAAGCAGGGTGCAGCCCTGCTTTTATTGAGGCTAATGACGTACCAGGATATTTTGACTTGCAGTCTTCAACAAATCCCTGTTTATTCTGGGTTCAACTGTGAAGCCTTTTGTAGGGATAAAGAAGGTCTAGTGCTATCAGGAGTCGAGAATAGTGTGCAGATGATGTGAGATGGTGCCTGTTTCTTGTCTGCCATTCTTTTATCACTATTCTGTCATTTATATTTATTTATATGTTTTTTTTCTTTTTGTGTTAAATACACAGTTATACCTAATGTGGTAAAGAAAATCTCTGTAATGGTACTTTTTATTTTGTTTTCATGACTTGTTCTTTCTACAGTGGTCTGTTCATGGCCTTGAAGAACCTATTTTAACAGAAATGATTATTTAAAAGCAAGGGGTTTTTTTTCCCTATTGTAGGGAATTGCAAACTGAAATTCTGTTGAGTGGAGTAAAAAGTAAAAATACTTTTAACTCAGTTTTTAGCACAGTTTGATTATAACTTATGAGTCCTACCAGAATACAAATCATAGAATCATGCCATGATTTGGGTTGGAAGGAACCTTAAATATCATCTAGTTCCAACCCCCCTGTCATGGACAGGGATGCCTTCCACTAGAGCAGGTTGCTCCAAGCCCCGTCCAACCTGGCCTTGAATGCTGCCAGGGATGGGGCAGCCACAGCTTCTCTGGGCAACCTGTTCCAGTGTCTCACCACCCTCACAGGGAAGAACTTTCTTATATCTAATCTAAATCTCCTTCCTTTGAGTTTAAAATCATTCTCCCTTGTTTTATCCCTTCATGCCCTTGTCAAAAGTCCCACTCCAGATTTCTTGTCTTCCCTTCAGGTACTGGAAGGCTGCTCTAATAACCCCAACTCTCCCAGCCTGTTTTCAGGCTGAGAAATAATAATCACAGTTAATGGCAACAGCATGGTAGATGAGACTGCAACAGTTGTGCCTTCTGCTTCAAAGCAGGTCAATTGGGAAACCTGTAGGGTTAACAACTTATCTCATTCAATCTCCTGTAGAACATAAGCAAATGAATTTCACTGAGCCATCTCCATAGGTATTGTTGAAGACTGTAAATAGAAGGATAGCAGTGATGATGAGCTGAAGTTGGAGGTAAATGCAGAGAGAAGGGAGTGCCGTACATATGAGAACCTGTCCTTGGCAGCATCTTGCTGTGGAGTTGTTATTCTGCAGTCATTGAGCTCACTCAGCAGTATGTTTGTGACGGAGGGAACAACTTCGAGGCTGTGACAGCACTGAGTTTGCAATTGGTCCGTTAGCTTCTTATCTCGATTATGTAAAAACTTCATACAGGTAAGGATGATAGCAGCCTTCTAGTGCCTAAAGGAGAAGACAAGAAAGCTGGAGAGGGGCTTTTGACAGAGTCTGTAGGGATAGGACAAGGGGAAATGGCTTTAAACTCAAGAAGGGAGATTTAGATTAGATATTAGGAAGAAGGTCTTCATTGTGAGGGTGGTGAGACACTGACACAAGGTGCCCAGAGAAGCTGTGGCTGCCTCATCCCTGGCAGTGTTCAAGGCCAGGCTGGTCGGGGCTTGGAGCAACCTGGTCTAGTGGAAGGTGTCCCTGCCAGTGGCAGGGGGGCTGGAACTAGATGGTCTTTAGGGTCTCTTCCAACCCAAACCATTCTGCAATTATTATCCTCCCTAGTTTTGCACTGTCCTAAGCAGTAGAGGGCGATCTTGTCTTAAAAATTTAGCCTTTACACCCTATCAATGCCTCTCCTTTACAAATTGTTGCCGAAAGAATGAAGGTTTTTATCTCTAGAAACATATAGGATCAGATGTCTGTATTATTCTCTGTAAAAGTTATCTCTGTTAAAGATAGCTGCAGTAACTATCAGGTTTTACGCCACACAGCTATGTTTCTCTGTATTAAGTGAGAATTACTGAAGTAAAACCACTGTAGTACTAATGGAGCAAATAACAGAATCCACTGTGCGAGAACACTATAAGTGCGCTGTATTTGAGTAATACCCAAGAAGAATTCTGAAATTAACATTTTTTTTTACTTAGAATAAAAAATATTGAAATACTTTGATTTGTGAGATGTAGATAAAACTGATATTTATTATTTTCTTTAGTATGTTACATGAATATTGGGGAAACAACATCCTAAATGTGTTTTGTAAATGCTTCTGTATGGAAAGCATCTGCCCTTTATCTGTTTACATGGAGATGGCAAATTGAGGTGCTAAGTCAGCCTCTAGTATTCAGGTGGGTAATTCTGTTGACACGGACTGTTCTTATGAGTATGGACAATCTGTATGAGTAAAAGCTAAAAGATAATTCTCAAGTTATGTAGACAAAAAAATATGAAGTACATGACTGGGTAGAGAGTTGCCCTTCTGAATGTTCGAGGGTTTTGATGGTAGAGTTTTTAAACTCTTTTCTTAGCATATTTTTCTTTTCTATAATAGTTTGTATTCCTAAAATGTCACCTTGAGACTTGTGTGCTAAAGCATTTGGCTGCTATGAAGGAGAATGACTGAACTATTACCGATGGCTTGCCTTGATAAACTTCTTTGTCAATTAATCTGTTGCAAATGCCCTTAGTCTTGACACAGGGTTTTCCTCTCACAGCCCTGTGATAGTTCCCTATGGCTCCAGGATGGAACAATCCTGGGCAGTAAAGAGATTGAGATAATGACAGCCAATGGTGACAGCAGGGCTGGCAGAGCCAGCCTGAGGGAAGAAAGACACATACTTGCCAATAGAAATACCTCCATCCTTTGGGAATTGTAGCTTGGGAATCAAAGCTGACCTCATAGACAAGAATGATGGAGAACAAGCTTTTGATTTATGACTAGATGAAGCTCAAAGTCTGCCCTTCTGATCCTTCTTTACAACACACCTTTTGTATTTTATATGAGCTCTTTCACTTTATTCTCAGAATGTTATCTCTTGGGGTATCGTTTTTAAGTCTTTCAGTGTTGTAATAGTTCACTCATCTCCTTCACAGCAGGTTTTTTTTGTTGTTGTTTTTGTTGGCTTTTTCTTAATGAAGCTAAATTCCCTTTTTAGTGTCACAAATAAACTGTCATTTATATTTAACATGACTGATCAGCTGCTTTACTTTTTGATTTTTTTTCCTGGGTTCTCCTGAAAGCTAAATCAATATTTTCCTTCTAGACTGAGTACTTATCTCCACTTATTGCTGCTGATGCTTTGGTTGCCTCAAGTACATATTTGCACTTGACTATGAAAAAATCATGGTTTTAGTACTGATATATATGGGCCAGATCCTTAGTAAGATGTTGACCTCTGCTAAGTTCGATGAAGCTATGCTACTTTTCACCACCAATCTCTAATTAAGGCATCCATATAATGATTGGAACAATATGTCTCTCTACTGGGAAGTCCACTACATGCTACCTGGTCACTTTGTCTTATATGCCTTAAGCAGAATTGTGAACTCTCTGAAAATGTTAAAAATACGAATCTGGGTCGAAATCTTAGCTTGTTCTTGTACAAGTTGCCCATTGTTCCTATTTGCCCAGCCTTTGCCATGTCCTCTGTGATGAGCCAGAGAAAGGGCATTAAAGGGCATAAAAAGCATTACAGTGGTGTCATTTATAAATGGGAAGGGCTGTAACAGATAGTAGTAGCGTAGCTTTCTGAAAAGGAATGTTTCTGTGCATCAGCTCTGTGGTATCTATGTTTAGGGTGTTTGTATTTCCATATATCTGTCAGTCTGTCTGTCATCTGCCTGCCTGTCTTCCTGACTTATGTGACTATTGATAAATATGCTCCATTGGTGATTAAAAGGAAGTGACCTCATAAGTTTGTCTTTTCAACCACAAAGGTTTGGTTGTAATGTGACATTCCATCCTATTACTCTGGTTTACACCAAATTCAACAACTTGTGGCCTGCAGATACTCAGTATAAAGAGCAGGAAGAGACTGACCTTGACAACCTCATTTCTCATTCCTTTCTTGTTATAGGTAATATAGCTGAAAATGTGGTTTTAATTATAGTACTAATGAAAACTGAAAATCCAGACAGAACACTTGACAAACTCTGGTAGGCTTTATATTACATTTGTGCTAACTACAAAGTATCCAGCTGGGTGTAACATTATATCTCTTTTCCTTGAGCATCCGCCTGACTTAAGCTGTATAATTAATGTGTACTTTGGCTGGAGGTCAGCTTACAGTTGGTTTTTTAGAATTTTTACATTTTTTAAGATGTTGTAATGAAACGAATATGTTTATTACCTCTGTGCCTGCATTCCCCAGGGGGAGTTAATACCTATGGAGGAGCACTGGCTGGGAGAACTTGAATAAAATGCTTCTGCCAGCTGAGCCTGCATCAGAAGTGTGTTTTCAAAAGTGGTGTAAGAAATAGAATCAAAGAATGTAATGTCCACAGATGTGTTTAACTTTGATTCCCCTCCTTTGTATGGTTTGTTGATTTTAAGTTATGACATTGATACACAGTTACCCAAAGTAGAATTTGTGAAGGGATTTCTTTTATTTCTTCTCTTTTTTCTTTGGAAAGAATTTTGTTTTCAGAACTCACCAATGAGAAACTGATGTTCTCAGCTAGAGCCAAAAGCACTAAAAGCAGGTTCCCTGCCAAGCCCCACCAGTGCACCTTCATCCTGACCTGCCTTAACTCTCCTATTCCAGTCGGGCATCTGACTGCACCAGCATGTGTATGTAATCCTGTTAAATTAAATACTGGTTTTCATGATATGGACAAATGCTCTCTTGGGACCAGACTGAAATTAGCTTTGAAGGAATTTTATTGTGATGTAAGGCAAAGTTGAAATTGGGTTGCAAATGGTAAAAATCAGAAGGCTTACATGACATTGCTGTTTTCAAGGACCTGGTGTGGAACCTGAAAGTTTTCTTAACAAAAAAATTAGTGTAGTTCTTATACTAAGCTTCCAGAAAACATTTCTGACATAAAAGGAAATGGCTGCAGTGCAGCCACATTCACAGTGGGGGCCACAAGGTGTTTCTCGTAAAAATGAATGCGTAATGATTTTCAAATGACCTTTTTCTGGCATGTTCCTATGGCTGTTAATAGGGTTTGATGTTTTGTGTGAATGACAAAGAACCTTTCTATACAGCCTATCTGCAGCTGTGCCTTTAATTTGTTTGCTGATACAGATGATTTGAAGAAAGGTTGATTTTTCTGTAATAGCCTCCAATTGTTTCTGCTTTCCCTTTTTGTGATCACAAAGGCAAACATGGATGTGGAAAACCCCATAGTTTCTTCTGAAAAATTGGTCATGGGCAATTTTGCTAATGTTTCATTTTTGGAAGACAAACTGAGTCCAACTGATCAAAAGCTTTTGCCGAAACAGTGCAGCTAACAGGTGATTGGTTTTGAAAATTGCTTTTCTAAAAATGACTGATGGGTAGGGTTCCTGAAAGCCTGTGCCTTGTCCTGGCAGGTATTTGGGAAATTATGATGCTAAAGTGCTACATTTTCTTTGTTCAAAGGATGGTATAGGCTTTGGAAATTGCAATCTTCTCATACATTTGTATTCCAGAAACACTAAGAAGCCTTTCTAAATTCAAGCTCTGTAGGACTAAAGCTACATTGGCATGCACAGTGAGAGGCAGCCTTTGTTCCAAGGGCCTGCAGTCTAAGGAGACACTGTAGGCAAACCCCAGTCCCTGTCTTTACCACAACTGCTTAACTGGTTTTCATAGCATCTCGTGAGTGCCCATTTGGCAAGAGGGAGATGCACTAGCATCAATTAAGGGCATTTCCCATTACAAGGAAGAAATAACACCCAGTCTCCAGTTAGTAAACAGCTCAAAAAGGAATTAAACCAGATGTTGAGTCTTTGTTATTGATACACATGGTAATGCAGCCCTTAAAGTGTTTCTTCTGTGGCTCCTCTAGTCATATTATTTCCATCCTATAAACATGTAGGAGAATGATTAAGGAACAGTACTCTATGCATATCACATGGTTATGGCTGCATTGTTTCTTGCATGACAGTGTGCTGGGTGGGCAATGTAATATTACTTATTTGTTATTCCATTAACTGTTACTAGGCAGACTTACAGGACAGAAGTACCTGAAGTGTTTTAAGTTTAGTATTTGTGCATTATTACTGCTTGGCTTGTTTTTCCCCCATGGTGATTTGGACTCTTTTTTTCTTCATCTTAGCCATTCTACTGAATAGTCCTGTTAACCTTAGTGAACCTAGCACAAGTGTTTGTTCTCATTTTAATCCCAACATCTGCTATTTTTACCTCATGATTTGGAATGAAGAGATTGATGTTGAGGCACCAATTCTCCACCTGGCATCAAATGCCAAGCACAGACATGAGAATAAGTTCTTTTGTAGAGTAGCTTAGTTGTGGACTGGGCAACCTGCTGCCCAGTGGCTATGCCTTTGCCACCTAACCCAAAGAATATGCTCTGTGCTGGGTGATACTAGCCAAGGTGGTAAGTGCTGCTTTCTTAGTCTTTCCCTGATAAACTGTCAGCAACAGAGGTCTTAAATGGGCCTGGTGTGGAAAGAACCCATGTGTTTTATAAGCAAGAACAGCAAACCTGTGGAAGTGTTTAAATCACACCCTACAGACGTGATTCATTCTCTAAGTCAAGGCTGGTACTTGTACTGTATACTGCCATGCAAGCAGAAGCTGATGGGCCTCTCTACTAGAGTTGAAAGCAGCTACTTGCTCAGCTGCAGGTAGTAGAAAAAACATTTTGTTCTGTCTGAATTTTCTGCACTGAGTCTGGAGGACTCTAAGTTGTACCTGTGTGTCTTTGTGTTTTGCCTCCTTTAGTGAGAGGCAATGAGAAGCCATTAGTTAACCTTGAGATGTCTCTTCCATTTTCATTTATTTTTGACAGCAGAGGCACAGAGTTCCCACTGAATCTCCTCAGATGGAGATAGTTTACTCCAATGAAGGCTTCAGTTATAAGTGTTCTGCATTTGGTCTCCTGTATATCAGCATCACAAGATAAAGCTGTTCTGGGAACATGGGGAAAAGTGTTAAATTTTATTATTTGCCCATTCATACATAACCACATCACAGTACTATCCTTGCTATGTGTGTTTTGGATTAATCATGTATTTATAAAAGCTACAAATCAAAAAAGGAGGGTCAGCATGACAGTATCTTGCACAGTACCTTTTGTTTTAAATGTTGGTTTGTTGATTTTGACAAGGTGTTCATGCCTTTGTGCAGCAAATGGAATTTACTGGGGTAGATTTCTCAGATGGAGCAGTTTTTTTATTGTATAACATTTCAAAAGAATGACTGGAGGAAACCTGAGACAGTTTTCTTTGATGGGAACAATATTGGAAAACAGTTAGATCTGTCTGGAGTGAAAACACAAATCTATATGCCTTATTTTACTGGTGCTAAGTTCTCTTAGGAGATGAGATGTACCTATGCATGTTTGCAAATGTTTTGTATTTAGATCTCTGGTTTACTTGAGCCTGCAGATCTGTGGAAGTAGATTTTTTTAAGTGTGGCTGCTGTTAATGTTTTATTTTTCAATGGGTTTCTTGTCTGTGTGGGGTACTGTATGTGTGTGTGTATTGATAGGTGCCTATCTGCATGGATATGTTCTCAGTTGAAGTGTGCAGGCAGTTAGGCTGCTGACTGGCAGATGCAGTCAGGTGCTTCATTCTCTGACAGAGTTTCATTCTCAAATAACACTGCAAAACTTTATCTGCAGATACTATCAGCTACTGAGGAATGGACTTGGAGCAAAGGCAGGATGCAGTTGCATTTAAACTGGCAAGCACAGGTCTGGGCAGCAGGACAGCTCCCTTTTGACCATACAACTGAAGAGATTTGAATTATCCTCAAAGTTGCTAGCACTGGCTGCATGCCCCATGGTACAGAGAGAAAAACATCAATGCTAGTCCTGAGGCAAGCAGTCTGGATTACAAAGTCTGGTTGTGTAATGCTTTATACTATATGTCATATTAGCTTGAGCCCAGAATTTTCTCTTAATCCAATTTGTACAGATTCATACCTGTTGTCTGTTAATTTACATTATTTAATAGTCACACAGTACGTGAGGAAGGACACTGAACATTCAGTTCCTGAGCTCGAACTCTGGAGGACAGAAACATAATGTTTCCTAAATAGAACCCTGTTCAAGAAAATGCATTATACACTTTGTTTCCTGAATTGGCCTTTTTAAGTTTTGGAGCTGGAAGAAAGCAAGATTCTCAACACATTAATCTTGGAAGTATAGCTGTGGATAATGGATCTGAGGATAGAATTTGGCACTAAACACTAAGCATGGTCCTAATGATTTTATAGGAAGCTATGGAACCAACTTTTTAAAATTAGGGAAAAGAGGTACATTAAAGTAATATTCTTCTGTCTGCAAGACCTAAATCACATAAATTCCAAGATCCATTCTTTCAGCTGTAAAGTTCAGAGGAAAGTATTTCTCCCATCATCTGTCTGTAAGCTTTCAAACTTTTGGGGTAGATGCTGCTGCTTACTGCGTTTGCACAGTGCTTTGTACACTGCTGCTGAGTTTTAATTAGGGACTTTCGGAAACGTAACGCTGAACAAGCGTGCCAGGTAAGTGCACTGCTACAATTTGCTGCAGTAGTGCAGTAAGCAAATTGCTTTTAGAACCACAAAGGTCTGTAATTTCACCAAGTGATAGTTCTTATAGTAGGGACAGACAGTTGAGCACTAACCCGTGGTAGTGTAGATTCAGCAACAATATACTTTCTGGTACTTTGAATTACGATGCAGGCGGTGGCCCCTGAGTTGTGTGGAATCGCTCGGTGCTGGCTGATGGGCTATTTTGTACCTTGGATGCAGAGGTTTTATGATGGCCAATACTCTGAAACTCATTCAGGCAATAAATTTACTTGTCTTTGAGTTTACAAGGCAATAAACAGTTGAGGCCTTTGACCTCAACATTTACCAAATACATTTGCAGCAGTTGTGTTTATTGACAACTATTTATAGGGAAGTATTTTATACTGAATCTCACATGTGAAAGAGAACAGTTGAATTTTGCAGCTCTTATTCTTCTTCCCGATTTCCATCTCTTCTTCCTGTCTCTGATTTATTTTGTAGCTGAAGATGCAGGTTAAGGCTGCAAAATACTAAGTTATTGACAAAACAATTAACTTAAAGCTTTGTGACAGACTTTTAGAACTTTATATTTTGGATGACAGAGATAAAGATATATGTATGCTATATTTGCAAGGCGTAGTATAAGGTTCATTTTACATTCTCTTATTAACTTTAATATGCCTTCAGTATCTCGAAAACATTCTCTTTATTAGGACATGAAGTAAAAAAAGAAAATAAGAGAAATAATACTTGAAGCTCCTTTTCCCTGATTTCCCTGATTTTTACTGTTTTCTGGTGGGTGATTAGCACCATGGACATTAAGTCTTCCCTATGGATCCAGAATATCTAGTGACTGACTAGTGTTTGCTCTGTATTCATAAAGACCAACTCTGTCCTGGTCTGCAAAAATCTCCACAGTTGAAGATTCCCTACCATTTAGGGATGTGTGAGATGGGCGCACTCATCTGGGGTTGTTCACAACAGCAAGTGGCAGACCAGCTGGGATTTTAACTGGCATGAACTCACATAGTCCTGAATCTGCTCCAATTCATACCATGGGTTAAATGAGGCACTGTCAGGCCCTGAGATTACTGGAAAGCAGAAAGGTAACAGTGCTTTCATCCCTTCCTGCAACTGTCAGCTGAGCTCATACTCGGTGCACCTGAGTAACCGTTCCCAAAACAATCCCTGCTTTTGGAGTTGGCGCTTTTAAAATTGTATTGGCCCTGAGTCAGAAAAATACTTGAGTTAATGTTTAATTTCAGGCATGAAGCGTGAGACTTCAGCGTGACTGCTTGTAAGCTTAAAGATAAGCACATGCTCAAGTTCCTTGTTGGAAAATGGCCAGCATAATTTTTATCTTGCAGCATCATGCCTGTAAGATACTCATTTCAATCTGCTGAACTCTGATTGCTTAAGGAGTTCTAGAAAAATAATTTCAGATGCTGTGGAATTACGGTCAATCATTTCTAAATAGCTCACCAGATTCTTGCCCCGTATAAGTTGCTTCATGCCAATTTGCACTAGTAGAGGGTCTGCTGCAGTTTTAATCAGGAATTCTTTATGCCTCTTTGCAATTGGATTCTTTTCCTCTTTGCTGAGGTATTTATCATCAGCAACAACAGGCCAAGTGTAGCAACTTTATGAAATCTTTTAGAAAAGTCATATTTAACCAGATGGTCAGAATCTCAGGTGGGTTACACCAAATAAGTTTAGAAAGTAGTGTCCTCTTCTTCAATAAATCACTACAAATGAGTCCACAGTAGATTGTCATCCAGTGTTGATTTTCATTCATGTGACATAAAGAAAATGGACTTATTCTCTAGAGTGGGTCTGTCCACACAGGAAGAAGTTCATATACAAGATGTTTTATGTATTTGGTATGTTGAATGTTTAAACAAGTAGGAAAAACACTTTATCAGTACACCTCCAGCTTGCCTTGTGAATTATGTTTACAGCCCATACCACAGATTCACACATTAAAGGTCCGTGGAAATAGTACAATATGGCACTCACGTTGAGGTGGTGACAAACTGGAGTTCTGGGGCAGGACACCACTTTCATGGCACCTCCGTTGTCTGCTTAATGAAGTGGCAGTGACATTGGGCTGGGGTTAAGGTCCTCTGATATGGAGGTGTGGAGGGAAAGCCCTTGCAATTGTTGGGGTGAGTTTTGGATGCGTACCAAAACCTTCTTAAGGAAATCCTGTATGGGGTGCCTAAAGGCTGCCTCACTATGGATGTTTGGCTGCGCTCACTGTGTGGAAAGGAATATGGGCCCATCAATCCATAGGAATGAATGCATGCAGCTTTGTTAGAGCTAAATATGAGTCAAAGGAGTAAAATGACATGGAGGAGGACAAGTCAGGGGGGACATCGCATTAGCAGCCTGACCATATGACATTGTAAAAGGCAACTCCAGATCTGTCAGCACAACTGTGTGTGGAGCAAGCCAAGAAGCCAGATGGTGTTCCTAACACTGACAGACTTTTCTACAGTTCAGTCTTAGGGCCTTGTGATATAAATCCCTGCCCCATGTGTGGCCATGGGTGTAGGATCTTGTTCCTGGCTAAAGTAGTGAATGCAGAAGAAAGGAAGAAATCTCGTGCTTGCTTGGGCTGATTTATAACCTAAACCAAATTAATTGGATTGCATAGTCAATTTAAAAGGGGGAGGGGATGAATTAGAGGTCCTTTGTAACACTTAGTGATTTATATATTCAGGTAGCAGCATCTGCCTTCACTATCAGTGTCTCTCAGCTGCAGTCCTCCTCACAAATTCTCATTTTAAAAAGCATAAGAAATA
>JANHGB010045579.1:0-10828 GCA_026283785.1 Coracopsis vasa | reverse complement strand
CCCTTCCCTTCCCTTCCCTTCCCTTCCCTTCCCTTCCCGTCCCTTCCCTTCCCTTCCCTTCCCTTCCCTTCCCTTCCTTTCCGTTCTCTTCCCTTCCTTTCCCTTCCCATTCCACAATGTTCCTCCAAGGCAGGGGAGAAAAGACTGGGTTATAGGAAAAATCATGGCTGGAGCAGTCCCATCACTCTCCACCCTTCAGCGCACAGCACTGCCTGGGACTTGTATGGCCACTCTTCAACCTACAGCAGGCCACAGCTGTCTGCAGTAGCTTCAGAGCAAACGTCTGATAGCTTACGTCAACTAGTGGCAGGATTAAAGGAAAGCTTTCTTCCTGACCTCTACTTCTACAAGACACTGAGCGGAACAAAGTGAAACAGAAATATTCTATGATTTGTTTCACTTAAAAGAGAATAAATATCATAGTTAAACGTATGTGTGAACAAATATCAGATCTTCTAACTTTAATGCTACTGCAGTTTCCCTCCTCCAGTAGCTGGAGGCCTGTATTACTCATACTTGCTACAGGTAGTCAGGAAGAAAAGATTTGCTTTTGACAAGTAAGAAAGTGGTATAAAAATGCTTGCGCAGGCTCTCTATGCCACGCTCCCTAGTTACCAAAAGACTGGGAGAGCCACAGCTACAAAATCATGATCAGCAGGTACCACCTACCAATGCCCACTGAGCTAGGCTTCTTTTATTCACAAAATATTTCTGTGAATTAGCCTGTCTATCATCTTAATCACCTCTCTGATTAAATCTCCTTTTAAAATTCACATAAAATTCCCTCCATGTCATTTTACTGGAAAACAGAGAATTCATAAACCTTTCAAAGCTGCAGTCTCTGAATTTCCTTGAGCTGGCCCATCATTGACAAGAAAACGTCACCAGTGATTATTTCTGCATATTGCAGCCTGTCACAGTGATTCCAAAAGCCAAATATCCAGAACCAGTTACAGGTCTCCTGTGGGAGACTGTCAGCCAAACCCATCTTAAATAAGCAGTAAATGTGGATGACTTTGGAGCACACTTGTATTACCAATTATCACTGAAAGTGCAAAACTGAGAAGTAGCTATTGGTGGTATTCAATGTAATTGTCTTTTATTCCATTTTTTAGTCTTAATCAACTGATGTTGGCTTCGAGCAGTCTCAGCTGATGACTATCCTGTTCCCTTCCAAAATTTGCTGGATGTTCTGCTCTAAAGACCACTGCTGTGATCAGAGGAGTAGTAGGTCAGAGCTGCCTGAAGGTGCTGCTTGATCAAAGCCAGGAGACAACATGTTCACCCTTCTGTTTTACCCCTGAGTCTGTATAAGAACATTTACTGGCTTCCACACAAACTCTGGGTTTGGTTTCTTTTCTTCAAAGGGCTTACTATTTATAATGCAACGCAATGTTGTAACAAAACACAATATGGCATGGGATATATTTGAGTATGAAGACATATGCCCTGGGTCAGTAAAAGCTATGATTTTTTGCTATTTGATTTTGAATCACTACAATTTCTTTCTTACACATTATTTTACAAATCACTGTGCACACACAGTTCCTCATGGTAGCTGCAGAAAAGACATAATGAAGGTGGTGGTTGCTTTAGAGAAATGGACGAGATATTCTGCAAAAGTATTGTAACTTTTGTACTTCTTTGAAAAAAAACCCTGTATTTTTGGTTTCCAGTCTAACAAGCTTAGCATGTTCAAAACATTTAATTCTCATTTGTATTTGAGTTGTCACTTTCCCCAGCTATTTATCCTGATCCTCATGAGCTGTCAGGGATGAACCACTCTGCCAAGAAGGCATCCTCCTTGGAGGATATAAGCCAAGAGCTCTAGGGCGCATAGGAATGAGGCAGGCTCTGTTCTCCCATTGCAGATGCACAATGCTCCCGGATGCCACTAACCTGGTGAGAAAAAGTCACGAACTTGCTCCAGAGCCCTGAGACACTTGGCCAGCTTCTTGAACCTTTTCAGCAAGGGCCTTTAAGCTAAATGATTTGTTTATAGTAATATTTATCCCTCTCAGACATTTTCCTGGGGCGGTCTCTCTCATAGTTCTGCTCATTTGATTAGTTTCCATAGTGACACTTATTTGTAGAGTTTAGAGTTGCTCATAGCAGGTTCCTGCAAATGCCAGCCGCATGCATGCCATGTTAATAAGACAAAGTCAGCCCTATTTCTTTCCCTTTGGCACTCTAATTTTGCTGTACAGTTGGGGGCATCATTGGGAAAAAGAAGAAGGTGGTGGGGGGCTCCTTTGAATTCAAGATCTGGGGGCTGTTAGCTTATTATTCTAGATGGCATTTTTGACTGGACTCGTTTGTGTGAATTGCAGTAGCAGCCTCTGAAGGACTGTCTGTCTGTGTGAGCTATTATGTAAGTAGAGGAAACCTTCCATTACAGCAAGGCCTTTAAGACTGCTGCTTTATTTAAAATGCAGAATTACATGGAAAAGCAATTCACTTGAGCAGTGCCTTGTAGGTTGCCTTTTATCCCAGGTTGAAGTAGGAATTTGCTTTTCTTCTAGGGAAGTTACTACTCTTTTAGAAGCAAGAGAATGCTAAAATCAGATACAAACTCACATATGCACACCCAGACACATGTATCTTACCAGTGTGCTTGTCTGTGGAAGGGATAAACAAGAATCTGCACTGAGGGAGTGAAAGGAAATCTACATACAGACAAGATCAATTTCAGTGGCACGTTTCTTTAAAAAAATGCTGATTCTTTGTAGCAATCACAACAAATTCATAGACTGGAAGAGAGTTAGGAAAAAAACAGAGTTGTTATGTATGAGCCATAGACAGGTATTCGCACCAGAGAGGTATCCTCACAGAACAGCTGCTGGGATTTAGGTAATAGGTCATTTGTACATTTGTTTTCCCACTTTTAGGGAAGAATAAGAACTAGAGGGAAAACTAGATTTGACAGGGATTTTGTCACACAGAGTATTAATTCTCCTAGGTTTCTTGCAGACCCTTTGAGGCCTCACTTGTTAGTTTGACACATTTCTGTCTGCAAGAGACCGTAAGACTGTTTGAGCCACCAACATTTACGTATAAAAATAAAGCAACAAACAATTGTGGGAGTTCCTAATAGCATCTGGCCAGAGGAAAGGCAAGGAACAGCACTCCCAGGAGACCAGAAGTACGATTTTGCTCTCGCATAGTACAGAAAATAAAGACCAGACTCTCTGAAGCCACAGCAAATTAAACTGGGGTAGATTGGGGTACAAGTAATGCAAGTCCAGCTGGACTCTGGCCCTGGAATTCACAAGCAACCTTGAATGTACTACTGAGGTGGAGCCAGAGGAAATTGGGCATGTCATGGAAGGACTCTCCTGACCTACACAAGGGTAAATGCTAAACTCTGTTGCACTTTCCCCAGCAGCCTTTAACAGCCTTAACTGTATAAGAAGATTTATTAATTTCATTAAGATAACTCAATAAAATAATAATACAATATAAATGTTAAAACCTGTTGATTACTTAAAGGAAAGTGAAAATAAGAGACAAACCCCCTTTTCTTCAAGAGCACTTAAAGGAAGAAAAATTATAATTGTAGAATGGGAGCTAAAATTTTAAAGTCTGTGTTTCCCTCCCTATTCCTTCCACAATCTTTAAAAAAAGTAAGTATTCAGTGGAGGGAAAGAAGAAATCAGATTTATAAAACAGTAAACCCCTTTGATGTCAGTATGCGATAATTTTTAACAGCTAAGCTACTGTGCTCTTATCAGATCCATTGGAAGGGTGGATTGGAAGGGTGACATCAAATCGTGAATTCCTTGTGAGCATTCAGGAGAGCTGAAAAGAGGATGAGAAAGAGCTGCTCAAAAGCACCCCATGCTACTCAATAGGATTAATGGGATCTACTGGAAAAACTCTTCAGCTTTGTCTAAGTGAGCCAGACGGTGGCTGCAGGTGAAATCTTTCCAATAAATCAAATTAAATCTCCTGTTAATATTATAGTGGGTCTGAGAACAGTGCTCTCTCTATTTAGGATGCCTAATTTTTCCATTTAAAGAATAGTTATGAACTATTTTGGTTTGTGGAAGTCCTTAGAAATTTGGGAGGGAGAAAGTCCTGTAACTAGAGGAACATGTTGTCTTTGCCCTACAAAATTGCATTCAGATTTGATTGACAGATTAAGCCTGTAAGGAAGGAAATGATGATTTTTTTAGTTCCATAGTCAACAAAATAATGGCAGCATGTCAAAAACAATAGATGATGATGAAAAATCTTGTCTAAGACAGACTTCGTGCAAGCATGAAGTGAAGCGGCAGTGAGAAGAACAGATGGCTCCCTGTGGAAACAGGGAGTGAGAGTGAGGCCAAGCTCCTTGGACCCATCCATCCTTCAGATAAGGACTGTGCATCCAGGCTTGTATCTGGACCAAGCGGTGGCTGCTGTGCTGGGGCAGCAGTCGCTGCATGGTAGCTTTGGCAGACAGGCAATGTGCTGTAGAGCAAAACACTGGTTTACAGTTCAGGAGGTACTCACTTGAAATCCCAGCCCTAGCTCCAAAACAGGTTGTATCTACAGACATTTAGCTCATTTTACCCATTTGTGCTATTGAAACAGTAATGTCCTTATTCTGGGATGGAGATTACACATTTGTGAGGCACAAGGAAATGTGAGCAGTGTAAAAAAGGCCTCAAGGAAACAAGTAACTGGATTAATTGTGTGGATCACTGGAAATAAATATGCTCTACTAATTAAAAGATAAAGGATAAAAATACCAAATGCCTTCCTTGTTTTACGAGCGTCAGTTAGAGAAATGAGTGGAGGCAGTGAACAGTAATGGTACCCATATTTAGGCTGAGAGTGCCTATAGCCATAAGCTATGAATCTGCCTTCGTTTACCTTGGTTTCCTGAGGAAGTGGAACTTCTGTAAGTGCACTGCCAGTCTGTCCATCCATCCATCTGTCTATAATTTCCGCCCAGTAACTTTTGCATTGGGCTAAATTTAATCAAATTTGTCAGGAAAGCACAAAATCCCAAAGTTATGAAAATCAGTGTCTGAACAAAAAATGGAGTCTTGACAACTGTCCTGGCTTTGTCAACGACAAAGTGGGAACTTGAGAGCTACTTTTTCAGTGTAGTTTGCAATCTAGTCCATCAGCACACACAGTGCTGGCCAGTCAGCATGGATGTGTGTCAGACATTGCATATACTGCACGTTGGCTAGCAGGTATTTTACAGACATGAGAAAATGATGAAAGTAATGTACATGGGACTTTACAGGCTATGAAGGAGAACTGGAAGGACTGCAGAAAGGTTGTTATTTTAGTGGGATCTAATGAAGCAGGACACATATTTCCAGGAGACCAGATATCACTAGATCTGGGACTGCTCACTGACTTCCTGTCAGGAGGTGCATTTTTACATAAAGAATACAGATTTAGGAGAAGATTTTATTGGCATTCAAAACTGCAAAGGCAACATTATTATTTTTCAAAGTATTTTGGTATTTGGATCTTTTGACTGATTCATGCCTATTGACTGATTCCATGTGCCAAGCCTACATTTGCTCTGCTGAGTGGAGAGATGATTCAAACTGCTCAGGTCTATCATGGTCAAAAGCTTGTTCTTGTATTAAGACATTTGCAGTTTGAAAATCTAATTTTATCTATAGACATGTAAAAATATTCTTTATGAGTCTGATCTCATCCAGATTGAAGACTAAAGAAAGGCTTTCACTGACTTCAGGGACAGGTATATATGTTGCTTTAGAATAAAATATACTAAATAATAAAATATACTAAATAATAAAATATACTAAATAATGAAATGTCTGATAGTAACTCAAAAAGATTTGTAAAGTCAAGCCTGGAGTAGAACTGCTGCAGAAGACATCACAGCTTTAGTAATCTTGGCAGTAAATCTTCAGCAGTGGTAGACAGGCCACAGCTACTGGATGCAGCAGTAATGCTCTTGGTTAGGACCACTGGTGAGAAAGGTGCTATCCCCCCCTCTTCTTTTTAAAGAAAAGTTTTAATGGACAAACAGAAACTCACACAATTATTCTGTTAGCATTCATTTATTGCATGCCACTGAGCTTGCAAACATCCCTTGAAACCAGCTCACTACCTAGTTTTTTATAAATATCCACTGAATTCTGCACTGGCACTTAGGAACAAATCAAAATTCTTATGTTCACGGGTCAGCTTCTGTAAGAAATAGCCTAGAAACCCATCTCAGGAACCACTGCCTGTTGGGTGTTCTGTAAATCCTCCATATTTGTAAGGTAGGCAGTGGTTTAATATTTTTTGTAACATAGTTGGTTTAGATAATACATTTATGTTTGAATTATCTCACTGTTTTCCCTGAAAGCAAGGGCACAAACTGAAACATGGGGGGTTCCACCTGAATATGAGGAAGAACTTTATGTTGAGGGTGGCAGAGCACTGAACTGGCTGCCCAGGGGGGTTGTGGCGTCTCCTTCTCTGGAGACATTCAGAAACCACCTGGACGTGATCCTGTGCAACCTGCTTCAGGTGAACCTGCTTTAGCAGGAGGGTTAGACTAGATGATTTCCAGAGCTCCCTTCTAACCCCAACCATTCTGTGATACCTAATGCCAGTTGATTCAGCTGTTGTGAGTCCTGGTTGCTTCTTATCTGCTCCTTGTGTCACAAGCATTTATACAATGATATCCCATAATGAAGTTCATCTTCTTCCTTAATAATTAAATAGGAATTTACTTGATCCCTGTGACCTGGATAAAAAACGCATTATAATGTATTTTGGCATTCAAAATTCTATTTTGAAAGAGGAGTGAGCTGAACAGTATATTAAAACTAAACTTTTGGCAGTGTGCCATTTACCCATGCTGTTAGGGACAGATATTGAAGGTGTTTTACAGATGCTAGATAGGTCCCAAAAAAGTATTCATCCCATAGGTTCGGACCTCCAAGCCTCCTGCCTCCCTCATTACCCCCAGCTGGTTTATGACCCTCTAGAGCAGGGAACAGACTGCACTGTCTCTTTTCTGAGCCTGAACTCATCAGCTGATGCAGTGCCTAATGATTTAAGTGCAGTGTACATGCCAATACCATGCAGAGATATAAGAGCTGCCTTTGAACCAAACCTGCTGGAGTAGCAAAACTAACTATATTAAATCATCCCCCTCAGAGTGCTTTGCAGCTTTGCTTTTCCTGTCTGAATGAGCTTGCCCAGGTAAAACTGCTTTATGTTGTGACAAGTACACAGGTTACTTATCCCTCTCCACTACTCTAGTTTGTTTGGTATGCCCCATTTACTATAGAATCTATGCAGTTTGTTATCTGCAAACAACCTAAAAATAAAGCACCTATTCTAATAATGGTTTCTGTGTATCTTCTGCATCTTTAGATCTCATGCTATGACTGACAATTCTGGGCCTTTTGTTTAGCATGCAGAAGAATTTTAGTTTAGTTCAATAATTTTCTTACATGCAGGACCCACAAGAATTTTCCAGGCTGCTGCCACCCTCCATAAAAAAAACATCAACTTTCAAAGTATTTCTTTTCCTCCTCAAAGAACTTAAATTATACTTTCAGTTATAAAATCTTCAAATCTAGATTAAGTTTTCTCCTCAGGTGCTTAAATAGCGCAAACGTTTTACTCAAGGGTAAATAGCTGTTAAACTACTTTTGGCTTATCTAGCAATTAAAAAGATCTGTATTACTACCAGCCACAGTGGCAAAATAAAGCTCAAGACTCTTAGAAGTGTATTGAACCAACATCAGAAAGAGCACCAAATGGAAGCTCATAAAAAATGGGTATATCTGGAAAACCTTGTTATAAAGCATACTAAGTTTTGACTATTTCTTTCTTGATTCTTCTTGAATAAAGTGACCTCTTCTCATAGTAAACTCTTTCAGAAAAAGATTTTTACCAATGCACATACTCCACTCCTAATATTCATGATGTCTATCTGAAGTGTCCATGTCTTCTCACCTGGGCTTTATCACACTTTGAAGAGTTGCCTACAAATTTGGGCATAGGTGATAAAACCTGATGTCTGATAAAAGAGTTGGTCAGGAATGACTAGAGTTGTTAATGACTCTAGATTTCATAACAATTGGAGAAAGGATTAAGAGATTACTTTGTGCTAATCTTGTTATCTGTGAGGTCCTTAAACTGTAAAATTTTATATTGAAGCTAAACTGGGACAATGTGTGAGGTTGAACTCACACTTTATCATAAACTCTAGGTAATGATAGCATAACACTTGGTTTTGTTGTGTTCATCATAATGATTAATTTGAAATCCTTCAAAGAAAAAAAACCTAGAGGACTAGAAATTAATTATAAAATGAAAAATAAATAATACTGAAATTACTGCAGTCTTACAATCTCTCGATTGCAGTGCTGGAGCTCTCATAAGTAAAGATAACAGCACGTTACTTCAAAAGATGTTTCCATGTAAGAATAAAAGCATTGCCTTTAATTTCAGCTGTTTTATAGGTATTTCCCAGCTGTGAACTACCTCTAACGAATTGTCTTGTGTTGCAGAGGTGCTGTCCTTTCTCATGAATTTGATCTTGATTATCCTGTGAGTGAAAAACAAATGGTTGCAGCCCAATGAAATGCACAGTGAGCAGAGGTGGCATATGCAGTATTTCCGGTCCCTTTGAGATAGTCTGGTGTTGGCTCCCTATACTGGACAGGAAGGGGACTTCACTCAGATGAGGGCAGGAACAGGAGCTGTTTAAGGAGCCCTGTGAAGAATACAGACCCCTGGCTGCAGTGCTGGCCAGTGCTGGCTTTTGCGCATGTCCTGGTTTTGGGTAGGATATGTGGGAGGAATATGGAAGCAGGGTTGCTGATTTGGAATTGGATCACCGCTTTCTGCTATGTTGTGCTTCTCCGTAAGGAGACCTGCTTTAAATTCTAAAAGGACATAAAGTTCTTAGAATTTATGAAGTGTACCACACAGTGATTTGGTTGCTTCAGGGAGGCTTCACCACTTACAGCTATTTTGCACAGTCAGGGCAATTTAGAGTGAACACTGATGAAAAAAACCTGTTGGTTCACCTTTTTTTTCTTTTTATTTTTTTTATTTCAGTAGATGCATTATTTATCATGGCAGAAACCATTACATTTTTGAATAAATCTTTAAAATTCTTAATCTCATTTTCTATTGATTTGTTTAAACCGAGTTTCTTTTATAAGTACTTTTCATAGAGATGTATTCTTGGTCCTTTCTGGACTTTTGTATCATCATGAGCGGCTGCTTCTGCTCGTCATGATCACGTTACCAGCATTTGCAAGTGAAATATGGATCCTGTATCTCAGCGTGCAGAAAAAAGATTCATATGCTTGTTTAAATGTGATTTTTAAGTATACTTATTTATAAATGTTAAAGCCCACAGAGAAATTTCACTGGGATGCTAAACAGTGACTGACCTCATCATATGAAAGAGGCTGATGTTGTGGGAGCAAAGAGAACTCTCCCCACAAAACTGTTAAGCAACTCTGTGGAGAGACTATTGCAGCAACTTCGGAAAGCTAACACACTTCTGGAAGGCTTCCCTGGCTTGGTGAGAATTTCCCAGCCCTGGACCTCCCATGCGCTTTGCCTGCTGCTGGGAAAGACAACTGTACAGCTGGATGATGACCTGCAGATCCCCAAGATTCAGATGACTGGAGATTCCATCTGAAGCCTAACAAGGCAGTTGAAACATCTTTACAAAATCTCCCGTATTTGCCTTAAAACTAAAAACTGGAACCTTGGATTCCCGTTGGTAACTCCAATTAAAAAGAAATAAAACAAGTTTCACTTGGAGCCAGTTGTTAGAATTAGGTAATAGGCTCTGCTGGATCAATGGGTTACTGGTCTTTCAGCTGATCAGACCTGAAGCAACAAAGAAATGCTTTTAAAGGTATTCTAATTAATTTGTTAGCATTTTCTTCAGGTTTTATTAAAAACTTCTAGATGGTGGTCTCTCAGATGTGAGCCAGTGAATCATTACATGAAGGAGAAGTTCATGCTTTAAAGAATGTGCTCCAGTTATGTAGTTTGCAGGATCCAGGGCAGCTTTTCACTGCTGGAGTGCAGGGTAATGCTTCAGCTGCCCTGCAAGTTCTGAGAAGAGGCATCAGTGACAACTCCTTGTGATTGGTTAGAGAGCTACATAATGAGCTACTTGTTTGCACTCTCCAGATTCTTCATTGTCTACTTCTACTACTCCTACACTACTATTCTGCATATGCATCCCTGATCATCCTACTGCCTTTGTGGGCCACTTGTTACATTTTCCAGTTTTTTTGTTCTTTCTTTCTTTCTTAATGGAAGGAAACTTACATAGATATTCACAAGGTCAACATTACTTTTCAAAACTTTCTGTTCCAGCAGTGTATAAGAACTGAAGTTAGTCTCTGTGTGTGTAAAGTTACCAACATTATCTCATCCTGTTTAATTTCTATAATGTCTTTATCTAATACTTGTTCTTTGCCTTAGACTGAAGAGACATCAATGAAATCAAATGTCTTCTGATTCTGTATTTGTCTGGATACTCATAAAATAGAATCTGGGTCACTAAATAGCATGAATATGTACTGCAGTAACAAACGTAAGCATGTGGGGAGATAGTCCCCTTGTGATGTGCCACATTTTGTGATTGTGCATTTTCTAAACTTTGATGGTCCGAAGATCAGCTCAGAACTAGTTCAGTGTTTTGTTGACTTGTTTCATTCAAGCTTTCCTAGTCTTTACTTTAACCATAATTCTAAGATTCTTTGTTCTTTAAGAAAATTTGCAGGCTGTTTGCAGCAGACATTCAGATCTTTTCTCAAAGGCAAAGAAATATGTTTAGACCCAATTCTTCTTCTGGTGTCCTCAACATAAA
>JANHGB010045577.1:38915-118242 GCA_026283785.1 Coracopsis vasa | reverse complement strand
AGTGGCTACACACTCCTGGAAACTGAACTGTTTCCTCACCTTTAGAGGAAGCACTGCAGAACAAGAACCTACTGTGGAAAGCTCCCATTAAATAAAGCTGATTCAACAATAAAAGCTTGTGTAACAGAGGAAAATATACTTTACCACTGAGTTCCTGCCAAACTCAGTGGGCATACATAAATACGTGCTCTGCTGACACTCAGAACTGCTTTTGAATAGCACTAACCTGACCACACATTGAGTGTGTCCCCAAGTGCCTCAAGAGGCTCTCCTCAGAGGGCTCTAGATCTTTTTTTTTAGCTGGCCACTCATAATATAAAAACATGAGAGGTTTTGTTAGTGTTTGTTTGGGGTATGAATTTAGCACTTGTGAAAAGGTGCCTTGGAGTCTGAAGTCTTCTGTTTATCCAGAGATCATACTTGGCAATGAAGGCTTACACTCATTTATTTCCCTGGTGGTGTGCATCCCCTGTTCTCAAGAAGACTACAATGGGGATAGAAAGACCCATTTGCTCTTCACAGCATGGTCTCTCTGAGAGACTGTCAACAAAGATGTCAAAGTGGAGGTATTTTTGGCAATTCTGGGACCTGGACTGCCTATGGAATTATTTTTCATGTGTTCCATCTGTGAAACAGAGATGAAGGCAGAGATGAACACAACAGAAGACAATAGATGCTATGGTACTTAGCACAACTGCAATTCAGAGGAAAACTTTACTGCAGCCTAGCTTAGAAACCAGGAGCTCCTGGCTCCCAGTCAAAGTCTCTGGATTTTTCATCAAAAGGAGAGGACGAATGAGTGTAACACAGCCCAAGAGAGGAGACATCACAGGGCTTATCTGACAGTAGCAACACGGTAATAACTATTCCAGAGGCTCTGTCTGCAGCTGGGGAGCTCAGCATATGTTGCAGTGCAGTTGCCTTTTCTTGCTGTATGTATGATGTAGAGTCCTCTGTATGGGTGCTGTAAATTCCAAGGTGCCAGACATGCTGTTTACATGCACATGAGCTATATAATGCAAGTACAGTAGATTCAGCATCAGACTTACTGCAAATAGTCACCTGACTGCAAGGGCTCTTTCTGGCTTGAAGTTTGGTACTCATCCAACAGACCCACGCCTTAAGCCTATAGCTGTTGCAGAACCACTAACGCAGCAGCTTTTCTTAAAGTCGCTCCCCTGCACAATGTGAAAATGGTTTGTAAACGTGCAAATTAGCAAAGCCACAGCCCATAACACACCACACTGCATAGACAATATCATTCCAACACACTGGTGCAGTCTGGATAAGCTCCTCTATTTGCAGTGATTCCCAGATGTGTGGTGTCCCTGTTCACACTCCTCCCCACAGCAGCTGTGACATTACAGCTGGGGAAACTGAGGCATAACCCAACTATGACCCTGTCACTAGTAACTGCAACCAGGTTTTGGCAGACACAAAAGGAGAAGTAAACTCCTCCTGAGTCTTCCAAGTGCTTTTGGTACAGGACTTTCTTTTTGTCTCACTGTTTAATATGAAAATTGTAAGCGTTCTTTAATTCTTAACTTAATAGACTACTAATTGTTGTTTTACTGACACTAGTTTTTTATTTAGCTTTATTTAGAGGGTCCATTGGAGACATCCCATGGGATTATTAGTGAGGAAGTTAGTAGGAATGGTTCCAAATTGCATGAGACCTAATATAGGTTGGTAACTTGCAAGGTTTCTCTCTTCAACACCATTATGACAAGGTGGGGACAACCGCAGTCTTCAGACTGCGCCAAGCAGTTAGGCAATCCCGATAAACTATGCAGCAGCCACTATGGTAACAGTGCAAGCACACAGTTGGGAAAACAGTAACAAGATAAAATTAAAAAAAAAATAAAAAATAAATCCACTTACTTCTCCTTTGACCTGAAGCAGTCTCAGAATTCAAGTCTCCAGCAGACAAAAACTGAGCCCTGAAATCATCACATCAAACCTCTGGCCTGAGAGCCAGCCATAACATGACATATGGGCTTGACTTTCCCTAGAGCCCTGTTTTTCCAGTTTAAACACACCAGAACTAGCTCTAAGACTACAGCTCCTGCCACCCATCCCCTTCTGCTCCGTCCCACAAATCCTCTTGCATCACTTCTGCAACCCCATGTGCTGGGGTCAAAGGCGATTGCTGCATGTCACAAACCTACCTCATCCCTCCCAGCAGCATCTTCCTGTACTGCTACGTTGCAACAACAGGATGAGAAGAATGTTTTCTTTTAATGCTCACTCACAAAGGAGAGACTAACCACAGCTGGTTTGTTTTTGTCAAAAATTTGTGATTACCTGGTGCCACATAACACATATTCATAGGAGAATAAGCACATAGCATCCCTGTAGTGCAACTCCAAGTTTCAGCCTGCTTGGAAACAAGAATGTTTTGCTGCAGTATCTTCTTGGCACTGCACAGTACCATTTATCATATGGAAACCTTTGGCTAGAAGGCATTTAAACAGCCTATATATGCCACAAATCTGAACAGACAAAATAACAATTGTCAGCCAGACTCTTTTTTTTTCTCCCTGCTGTGGCCAGTTTTATCATATGTCTTGCAACAGCAGTTACCTGTTGGGCCATTAACTCTTCCTTTTGTTGGAACCACAAGGTTGCTTTGGTCTGCCCCATCTCTTGCATTCCACTTGGCATACTGTAGAGGAGAGTGGCTCTTCCCAGAGCTACCTGGCTGCAGTATAGCACTGAAGGGAAGAAGTGCAGAAACTATACAGCTCACAAATGGCATGTTATTACTGACTGCTGTGTGTAAAAAAATAGGACGGATTCCTCATCTGCTGAAAACTACAGTGACATCAATTTTTCCTCAAAAAAATACCTGGTGATCAATAGTTTCTGAAAAGGCTGAGCTGAATTTTCCTCTTCCTCTAAACATCCTATGTAACTTCTATGATACCAGGAGCATGGAACTGTGCTACCTGCTAACTGAAGCTCACCAGCCTAAGAACACAGGTATTACTATACTGGGTGACAGCAATGGTATTTAGGCAAAGGGAAAGTGAAGCAGGACATGTGACTTCCAGAAAACCCTTGGCTGCATTCTTTTAATTAATGGTCATAATTTTCACTGTCCAGATTTACTTTACCTGAACAGTTCACAGTACAGTAAAATGTCCCCTAAATTTCAAAAGACACCAAGGTGATCCAGGATTTAATGCAAACCCTAGGATCTAAGCAGTTCCATGCTGGAATTGACGGGAAAGGTGGGAGAGACTGAAAGGTGGGATCATCCTCCACACTCATGTTTTTGACAAATTCAGATGTCCTGCCAAAACCGGACATCTGAATCCCACCAGTCAGGAGAAGCAGCCTCCCAGTGGACACCCCAGCCCCAGGGTGCCAGCTCACCTTGTCAGGAATGCTTTAAAAACCCCAAATAATCCCTCAAACAGAAACCTTGTTGTCATCTTCCAGGAGGCAAGGCCTGAGCAAGCCTTCGGGGGCAAATATCATTTTAATATACTCTGAGGCCAGGCTTTCTGGAGAAGATGAATTATTTGTAATGAATTCCAATCACATGGCAGGCCAGCCCCCACACCTTCATCCTGCCTATATAACCAAATGAGTTTAGGAGACGTAAGTTATTCAGGGACTTAGCTGTTCAGTCTGGCCTTGGAGGATTTGCTCTCATTATGGCTTTTATGCAAATTCTGTCCTCCAAATCTCTTCTGAATCAATTATTACTAGATTAATTTAAACATGTCCACCTGGGGTGCCTGTATATCATGTGCCTCATGTTAAAAAGTAAAAAGGATGATAATGAATTCAGGAGGTGACTGAAACAGATTCCTGCTTTGTGGAAATGTGACCTTTTTGCATAATGTCATAAAAGAAAGAAGTTCCCTCAAGAAACATGGCAGATAGGGTCGTTCATTGGATCAGCTTGGCTTTCAGTCACTCTTTGGAAATTAGCATGATACAATAAAAAATTAATAAGAAATTAAAAAAAATATCGCTTTAATGCTCCAGACTATTAAAGCCTTCGATGGACTACTAATTGAAATGTAATGCTTAATTTTAAGCAATGCCATTTTATTAATGGTAAAAACTAGAATTAATGTCATTAACCAATGTTAATATTACAAATCCCCTGAGGGATAACAAAGCAATTATGTTATTCACGGAACTGAAAGGGGGGGGGGAAGAAAGATGTAGTCTGTACATGGCTGCACTAAGGCAGAAGAGACTGCTTCCATCTGCATTTCCTCTGCTGAGAAAGGGGGTTTGTTTGTTTTTTCAAGCAAAGAGGAGGGAGAGGAAGAGAATAATTTGCACTAAGCTAATTACTGCTGATTTTCAGGCACTTAATAGCTAGGAAATTATTCTGTTACTCAAACACCATACTGTGGGGATCCTGGAAAAATAATTTGGGAATGAGAAATTGATTACAAACCCTCCTTCTTGGAGGCCTCCCCTGTGTGTGTTTGGATCCTAACACATGCACCAACAGCCTTCACCTGATGGAAAATCCTGATGCAAATAGATACCCCCCACACTGGGCAGTAAATGGCTCTGTGGAGCTGTACTGGTTTGCATCTGCCAGGGACCACTGATGAGGTCACCTTCTATGGTACTGAATGCCCTCAAGTCTGTGCGAGGGCAGCTGCTTCTGTTTTATATAGTTTAGCAAGTTCAGCATCTTGTCAGACCCACTGCTCATACAACAAGATAGATGGGGTTAGCCTTAATTAAAGCACCAAAACCAATACCCTTGCCAAAATGGCAGAAGTTGGCCAGAGAGAGTAAGAACCTTGATTGGTGCTGGTATAATACTGCATTTACCCAAGAAAAAACACGTTTGAGATAAACCCTTGATAAACTACGTTTTTATCATCTGGTAATTCAGAGACAATGGGGAGATTCAGCAAGCCAGAGCATGAAGATTTCTCCAAGGAGCTACAAACCTTGTTGTTATTCCTCAGAATCCCAATGACTTTTGCTTTTTATTTACAAAAAGTGAAAGTACTCCAACCCATCCAACACACCACTGTCAAAATCCACCACTAACACAAATGCCTCCTTTCAGTGAACACTTTTCAAGGCAACCAGTCATATGTGTTACAAATTCACAAACAGTGTTAATCCATGGAAAAGATACAAAAATTAGTTTCCTCTGCTTCGTGTAACACGCCATTGTTCTGCCATAAACTAGCTCTCAGGAGATTCATCTGACACTGTCCAGCCAAGCACTTTTTAAACATTAAGTTCATCTCCTTCACCAAGGAAAAAGAAGAAAAGCATCAACAGTAATTACTACCAGATTTCCTATGTATGTTGCAATGAGGTGCAAAACTTCAATACTAACCTAGAAGAAATCAAGTGAAAAAGGCTTTCAGTGGAGTAGGATCTACTCTTGAATTTAGCTGGATATAACAACAGGGATGCATACTTGGTTGCTGGGACCAGGGTGTCTTTCTTTCTTTGTAGCCCAAGCACAGACCACCCAATGGCTCTTTATGTTTCCGTTCAGGATATAGGTACAGCTGTAAAACACAATGAGATTTGAGGGTTTTACTTAAATTGATGTATTGTTTAGCAATCTTATTATAAATGGGAGACTGAGCAAGGGGAAGAATTACTGCAAGGCTTCCACTGTGCTTACTAATGAGGGCCTGCACATAGTAGGCTTCAGTCTATGGACCCAGTTATGCGCGACAGCATGATGCCTTTTCTCCTGCATATTTGCAAATCATCGTGTTTTATCTCTCAGCAATGGTTCCTCTCTTACCACTGGTGTCCCCATTTCCTCAAAGAACAACATTAAACCTCCTGTGAAGTATCTCCGAAGTCAATTCTGTCACTCTTCCATTCTCACTCCTGATTTGAAACCAGAGGCAGAGGAAGCCCCTGAAGACACCAAGGTCAAGGCAGAATGAGACAAAGTCAAATTCATGCAATCATTTAAAACCACACGCCATCAGGCCATTACAGAGACATCAGACGTTATGGATTGCAGCTTAATAGATCACAATGGAGGATGATGGGGGAGAAGAGAAGAGAGAAATGTTCCTTCTGGGTTGAGAACTTGCTGATTAAAGTGCACAAGTGGGCAGGGGACTGCAACAGAATTTTTGTTCATAAAGCTGAGACTTCTCAATATTAATGGACACATCATTGTCGCCAGACGCAGTGTTTTGCTATTGCGTGATTAATTGAAAGTCACACACAATGACATATTACAGGCAGGATAAAGCTGTCACTGGAAAGCAATTCTTCACAGTAATTCCTGCAAGTCTCTACAATATGAAATTGCATATCCCGTTACAGACGACCCCTCGAGCACAAACACATTACATATCTTTATATAAATAACAGTGACTAACAACAGCAGTCTGAGGTAATCTCTGTGGGATAGAGAAACAGAGAAAAAGGTAAGACAGGGAAATTGCCTTCAAATATTAGTAAGCTTGTCTGTGCTAATCTCCATCAAATGAGCTATTTCTCTTTTATTGTAAAATAAAAACTGTTCCTGATGGAGACACATGAAGTATGATAAAAGAACATGTTGTGGCATAAGTGACAACTAGAAGTCTTACTTCTTCAAAAGGCCACTAGCTCTAAATCTTAAAACTTATCTTGATCAAGACTAATTAAACTTTGACACAGTCGCTTTATCACTTACTTAGGTCAGTAAGTAAGTATCAGTAATTGGTCCAACTCACTTTTCGAAAGCCCCCAGATCAAAGACTCTTTTATATTTCTTTTAGCAGCTGCAAGAAGATATCAAATCATTAATTTTCTCCATGCATTTTATTTCAGTCAGAATCACTGCATCCAAAATACGATGTGGAAAAAAAGGTCTACAGTGCTCAAGGGAAAAGACAGCCCAGGGGAATAGAGGTGCCCAGGAAATAGCTCATGTCACTTAGTATTTTGTGTATGACAAATTCACATCTGAATTGCCAGTAATGGTACACAGTTGCCTAATCTTCAGTTGGCATTTAGTGCTCTATTTCCCATACCAGTGGCTAATGGTTAGATCTGTCACAGCACTCGGTTCAGTTTCTTGCTATTTGAACATAAATTGGAGGCGAAACTTCACTACTCAAATGAGCAATATTTCAAAGACTCACTAGCAAATAGCATGGCATCATCCAAAAAAACACAGTACCCTTTCTCTCTTTTGCAACTTCTCCATTAAAGAGCTCAATTTCACATGAAAAAGAGATGGTCAGAGGTTTTAAGCCCTTTCAAGCTTGCCCACTTGGATTTTCTGTTACGAACCGCTTATAAAGTAAAAAAGTGACACAAAGGTCTTTACCTGCTCAGAAGACAGTTTCTTGGAGGCTCTTGTAAATCTGCCACTAACAGAAGCCAAGAGAAATGGGGACAGGAAAGCACAAAGCGTGGGCTGTCCTGTGGCCTGGAGGCAAATAGCAATCTCTGTCTTCACCTAACCCAACCAGAGCCCTGCAAGAGAGTAAATTTGTGTCCATTGGCCTTTTTAACAGTCCCTTAATGACCGTTAACTTTTTTCAGCCAGCCATTGATTCTAATGGCATGTGCATTCACACACAATAATACCTCAGACGGCTTTCATTAATTTACCATGCATAATTTCTCTGAAAGCTTTTGCCAATAGAATACCCCTAAACTGACTCACTAACTCATGAAGATAAAGCACTTTCTGTGTGAGATCATTATGCAGATTCACAGCATTCTCCTCAAATAAGTTAAAAAGTAGGTATTGTTCAGTGTCTACCCATTTTTTGGATGCAGAAAAGTACCAGGGCTCGCAAACGTAAAGCTGCTGCTGGAGTATCCAGTGTGACAATGAATACGTAAGATACTCTGGGCTGTGGAAGGAACAAGAAGAAAAAAATGCAGCTTACATGAAAAAGCCTTTCTGCCGTGAAGTTCCTGAAATCTCTCACAAATTTCAACAATGGGAAGTCCTAAAAGCGAAAGGCTATTAAAATACTAAGGGAAAATGAAGCAATATAGATATCCACCACTCTAGGTCCATTCATGCAGAGGTAGAGCGGGGGAAGATCCAGCAAAGGGAGTAGATCAGAAACAAACTATCCCAGAAAACAAGGGTTTAGAGCTGTCAGGAGCTACAGTGCTGCCTGTTAGCCTTGCAATAAGTTACAGAGCTGTCAGCATTTTCCCATTATAAATCTCTCAAGTCTCCTCTTATGTACACTGATGTAAGATTCAGACCTCAGTCCCATGACTGCAATGAAATTGCAGACAAAAGCACTGTCCCCCCACCCTCGGGGATATAAGAACCACAAATACAATCAGTGGTCTTACAAACTTTATAGGATGTTGGTTTTAGGGAATAAAAAAATGATTATTTATTTTATTACAATTAGTTTGGCTTTAAGCAGAGTCACAGGATGGCAGGTAAAAAGCTGACTGTAAAGGTGATTGGGAATAGGCTCCTTCTCCGCACTACACTCAAATCTTTTACCGACTTGTAAGTCCCTTATCCCTTTCCAGAGGACTGATCAAAGAGCCCACAAACGCTGCAACTCCACTTCCAAGGTTATATGTGGCAACCTCACTTATGTAAAAACCACCTTCCGTAAACACATACACTTGTTATACCCTCTAATAGTAAATGTAGGGGTAAAGTGAAGATTTAAAAAAAAAAAATTAGATCTGAAAATTTAATCTGTCTCAAATTCTCGAGTCGTGGGACTCAGGGGTTTGGGTTCTCATCACTGAGCACTGTATCACTTGCCAAGAGCACAGAAGCAAATGTAGCCACAGAGCCACAGAGCGGGTGGGTTAAGAGCAGAGCTCTTCAAAAAACCCTGTTAAGAACAGGCTTCTCACTTTTAAGAAGCGGCTTTTTTGTTGTTATTTCAGAATACAGACTGCAACAGGGGCCCCGTGTACTCCAGTGCAAAAAACAAAAAAAAAAGATAATGACATCTGACAGCATATGTGGGGAAAATACATTCACATGGAGATACTTTCTAAAGTGAAAACCACCTGAAGGATTTTGGCAACATGGATTTAGTACAAAGGATGTAAGCCATTATCAGCATAAAGGTAATGAAAATCCAGGGAAAACATCTCTGCCTGGAGTTAAAGACCACTAATACTGCCGCTAATTACGCATGCTTAACTACAGCTTTGCCAGCTACTGAAACATCACAAAATTGCCAATAAACCAGTCTGTCTAGGGAGTAACAGACTTCTTCAAAAGCCTCTAAATACGTATTTACAGATAGCACGGGGAAAAGCAATCTAACATACCTGAAGAGGAATATCTTCCCTCTTCCCTCTTTTTCTTTTTTTTTTTTGTACTTTCATCTTGCCCCAAACTACTAACTCTTCTGCCTTCTCTGACATGAAAGGCTGGTTGGTGATGCTGCCATCCCGAGCATGGCCTATCAAACCAGGAGAAACGTGAGCGTGGGCTACCATTCTCCAATTACTCAAGTGTTAGTAGTAAATCTTAGCACAACACGTGACTGTACTAGACATCAAGTAGTGCATATGCTGGAGGATTTGGGGCTGGAAGCAGTCTGTCTGCTCCAGATAAAGTAATGACTCAAACACAAGGCAGGAAACACTTGAGGCTCCCAGTGTGTGCGACAGCCCAGCAAAATTACAGCCATCCCCAGCCCTCCATTCTGCAGTAACAGCAAATCACTCTTTACGTTTTTCTAACCCTTTAACAGTGTTTCCATACAATACTATCCTTTGCTCTTGGCTTGTGTATTAGGGGGGAAAAGTAGGACAATGTTTCCCTTTTTAATCCTTGATTTTTACATCCTCTTTTTTTTAATCATATAGGATTTTTTACTCAAATCTTGCCATATATCTGCTCACAAAGTAAACAGCATAGCTCTCTGCTTCAGAAAGAATATGTAACAGTAGAATAAAATTCTATCCATATGTCCGAAGTACAAGGGGTTCACAGTCAGAGCTGGCAAATGGTGTGATTAATCCTGACTGCGTTTCAGCAAAGACAAATCTAGAAATGATGAACAATTTCTCTCTTTGTGAATTACCACTTGAGAAAACTCCCTACCTGTATCATATATACCCAAAGCAATTTTTGAAGATTGTTTACAATGAATCAAATTTGGGACACTGCTTGACTGATGAAATTTCAAACAACATCTCATTATTCTTTGGGTGCTTCTTTTATAATGTCAAGTCAACAGAAAAAACACAGCGGATACACAGACGCTAGACACATTCAAAGGTTTCCATCTGGGCTTTAATTACTATCACAGTTGCCTCACTAAAGTGAATACGTTCCTCCCCCTCCTAAGGGCTTTGCATTGTATCTGATTTAGCTTACTTTGCCTTGATGAACAAAATCTGGTATAATCATTTTCTATAATGCCCCAGAGGAGCAACATCCCGTGTATAAACTTGCTGTCCTCTAAGTCAGCTTTTTACATTTCTCTATTTAGACATTGCTCTGAACTTTACTCAGAGAGATTCTTCCTTCCTTCAGGAAATTATTTTGGAGAAGTCCTAGAGCAGATTTTCTCCAAAGGCCACATTTAGATTAGATTAAGTCACTGCCATTATCATAAAGTTCAGAAAGAGGCAACAATGTTTAAACCACTTCTTCCAAAAGCAGAAGACAAACAAAACCCTCCGCACAGCATCACCTGTTCCTGACCCCACTGACCAGTTCATTACTGCTTTCAGATGGTAATTAGAGAGTCCAGACAGACTGATCTTTGCCATTTCTCCTGACCTATTAGGCTTGGCCTCTCTCAGTTATTATCAGTGTCTTTCCATAGGTGTTCTCAGAGAGCAGTAACAAGTACACCATCTGTTTTAGCTCTCCTGATTAGAGCTGTAACATCATCCACAAAAATACCTTTGTTAGGGTTCTGCAGTGAGCTCTGAACCCTTTATAATTAACTGCAGACCTACTTGTTGGTTTCCAATAAGGTCACTCTTTCAGTAATCAGAGGTAGTCCCAGGGGGTAGTACATAAATAGCCTATATTGAAGCCTAAATTAGGCTAACTCAGAACTTCCTGTACTCTTCACTGCAAATAAAGCAAATATTTATAGACTCTTGCAGTCTCTGAGGTTCCTGCCTAATAATTAGGATCAGAGCAGCTCTTCTCACTCATGGCAAATCAGAACCCAAGCAAATGTCCCAACGCTTGGCTTCCTCAGTGTTTGATTTTTGTTTGAAACTCCCCACACCATTCTTTAGATAGCCCGGGGGGGGGGGGGGGAATACAAAGGAAAAAAAAGATAACCAAAAGATAATTCAGAAGGCAGAGATGAAAACAGACTTTGAAGGAAAACATCTCTCTGCTAAATTAATGTTAAGGTATATTGTCACAGACTTGGAACATCTGGCGTCTATTCTGGGCTCTGCCACTGACTCTCTACGTGGCCTCAGGCAAGTCCTTTCAGTTTTAAGTCTTCATCTTTTCTTTCTTTTCAAGCAAATACAAGTTTTCATTTCCTCTCCCTTTGCCTTTTGTCTTGATCATCCAAAGACATACATAATTTTAAAGATGACCAGTAACCACAACTTTTCACTGGACAGCATCGTGTAAGCAGACATTTGTCTGATGGAGATGGAGGCTTTGGACTGAAAACACTTAAGGATAAAGACCATCTTCTCACACTTGTCAAGTCTCCTGTTCCATAGCCTATTTAGAGAAGGCTAATAGTATGCTATAGGAGTTTCTGGAAGCAGCTGGCTGAGTTTCTGCTGGAATCATCACTTTAAACACTGTTGGGATGTCATTGTTTTATTCAGAGGTGTCAGAATGCCTAGAGCTTTGGCCAGCCATCTTTCTCATTAGTAATTTTCACACAAGTCTAAATAAATGTGTTTGTACTGTGCCCAGCGTAATGCAGCTCTTATGTGCCACATTAACACAGCTAATAAATAAAAAATCCTTTTCATGATATTCTTACACCAAGCCAGCCATAGCAAATGGACACTCATCAGGGAAGCGGGAAGCATTAGTGGCTGGGGTGGATGGTGTTAGCAAACAGGCTTCAGCTGGAAGTCTAAGCCTTATAAGTAACTTTATCATTCATTTTCAACAGCTAACTCTGCATTTCCTTGCCCCTCTACAGTCTTGTAGAGAAGGTCTGGTGAAAAGCATGGTACTCATTTATCCTTTGCTAGCTGATGAGCCAGCAAGTCTCTTTGTTACATTTTGGCCTGGAAACCAGGAGCAGATCTGAATGATCAATGCTGTTCGGCTTCTGCCTCTACACAGCCAATAGAGCAGAAAGAATGATACCAATGGACAGTGAAGAATACTGCTTCCTAAATAGCTGCCACCAACATGCTAGCTGCTTTTCAAATACACAATACCCACCCTAAAAGTGTTGTCAAAGAGCTTTCAGACACCACTGGAACACAAAATTAATACACAGGGGAATTTCTCTCTGAATACATCAGTGCAACTCCATGTCTCTTGTTTTGACTGCACTCACCTGTGGTGCAGCTTCCTTTAAATCTCTTTATCACTATCCATCCACCTTATATGGAATGATAAAATCATCATATTTCACAAGAAAGTGTTTTAAGAACAGAGACTGGACATTGGAGCCAAGCATAGTTAATTATTGTAACATGCATACACATTGTCTCCCAGAATTTAGAATTTCAGACTAATCAGATTATTTATTTCTTCCAGGTAGCATGGTTAATGGTTTTCCTGATCCACAGAATAAAAATATTTGAACAAGCATTCTGCAGCCACAGTGCCCCACTGAATTCCCCCCAGGCTGTGGACTTAAAGAGCAAAGGTTCCCATCTCCTTTAGCCAGCAAACTATCTCCTTTCCTTTTAGGACCAGGTTCTAACAATATAAATAATCCCATATCAGTTTCCTGAGATGCACTGAGTCTGTGATAGAAGCAATTTCATAGACAGTCTGCAGAAGGTCTCTCCCTCTGCAGCTCCAGCCCAGAGCTCTTTGTTTCCACTGCCTTTCTCTTCAACTCTCTTGTTCCCCAGATGAGAAGCCCAGCTCCCAGGCTGAGACAGCTACATTCTTCCGGAGCAGCGAAGCTAATGTTACTCCCAACAAAGTTCAAAAGCACTATTCTTGGCCAAGACCCTTTGCCTATGAGGATACTTGACAGAGGAGAAAGCTGAAGCCTTCCTAACCATCAGTTTTGCAAAAATCCAAGACAAAACATCGTTCACCTGTGCTCATAAATAATAATGATACTTTGCTGTTGTGGTTTTAGAAATTAAGCTACTGAAATCTATGTGTTAAAGGAAAAGGAACCACTAAGAGCAGCCTTGTGTGAATTCTGAGAATACGTTGGGTAGTTCACTATGAAGATGACAGTTGCCCTAGAAAACTCATAAGCTGGAGTGGCAGATAACTGAAGTAGATGAGATCTGTCAGAAAAAGTTTGGCACCATCAAAGCAATGCTTTGAAAGCATAAAAATGACTAATTGTCTGTGTTTTCTTCACCACATCAGACAAAAGATTTTCCTGGCAGTGAGGGACAGCTCTTAGAGCCGTGTTTCATTATTCACTCTTCTGTTTAAATTTAGAATGTAGGATTTAAAGCTTATTTTAAAATTTTTAAAAGCTTATTTCATTTAAAAGAAAGCTAAGTAAGTAAATGGGCTTGTACTTGCTCCCCTTCTCTTCCAAAGACCAGAGCTGAGACAACCTTCTGAAAAAGACTGGTGTCCTGCTGGCCCTAAACCTTAACACTACTATGAAGATGACACCTAAGTGGGCGTGGGTCTCATTTTCTGGCCAGAAGATTAAAGGCAAAAATAGTTTGAAGGTCTGACCTGTGATGCATTGAAACACAAACCTTATTTTGACCAGATTCTGACACTTCAAAGTATAGAATCATTCAGGTTGGAAAAGACCTTTAAGATCACTAAGTCCAACTTAGTGATGGATAGTCTTCAAAATACCTCCAGGGATGATGACTCAACCACTTCCCTGGGCAGCCTGTTCCAATGCTTGGCAACACTCTCAGTGAAGAAATTTTTCCCCAATATCCAATCTAAACCTCCCCTGGCGCAGCTTGAGGCCATTACCTCTTGTCCTATCACTTATTACTTGGGAGAAGAGACCAACCCCCACCTCACTACAACCTCCTTTCAGGTAGCTGTAGAGAGTGATAAGGTCCGCCATGAGCCTCCTCTTTTCCATACTAAACAATTCCAGTTCCCTCAGCTGTTCCTCCTAAGACTTGTTCTCTAGATTAGCTACTCAAGGTAGTGGGTAAACACAGAAGCAATAGAAATCAAGGTTTGGTTTTTAGTATGAGAAGACAATGACTTTTGCCAAGCCAACTAATCCCAATTTCTCATCTACAGTAAATAAACAACAGCACTGAAAAAGAGAAGGTTGAGCATTAAAAAGAAAAAAAACAAACCCTATGATGTATTTAGATGTGTACTTCCTTATTTGGCCTCTTGTGTAAGTTTCTTATTCCCTTTCTCTCCTTTTAACTGGCTGCTTGCCAATAGAGGAGAAGAGAAAAGAAACAAATATTAATTATAAGCAACAAAAGCAATTTAAAACTTTCTTAAGGACTGGTGTTAGAGAAGGAGGGAAAACTCAAGAACTCTGGATTTGCCACAGTCTTCTTCACAGGTCCCCAGTGATATCAATGTATCTGTGTAGCCAGCACACAGCAAACAGCACAGCTGTTTGTATTCTCTCTGTGCGCAGGGAAGCAATTTTTCCCTTTCATATATTATTCACAACTTGCTGCAGCCATTCTGCAAATTCAGTACATCTCCTTTAATGCAATGATGAGATTGAGATGCAGATTCTTTCCCTTAGTTTCTTTTTTTTTTTTTTCCTTCCCTTGAATACTGAGAACACTGGCTGTGGGCTTTCCTTCTATTTAAATTTCTCGTGCAATTTGGAGCTGATTTAAACTATGCATAATGCAGACAGGCAACAGGTAAGGATTTCCTGCTCTGATCCATGCCTTCTCCTCCAGTCAAGCCTTCAGAAATAACCCTTCAAGCTTGGACATAGACACATTCCCTACAGTTTAGAGAAGAGATAGTACAAACTCCCCAAAATATTCAAAATGGTTTGGGAATTGAATGCCTTCAGATAAAATACTGTCTCTTTCCACTCTACAGTGACTAGTACAAATCATAGTCAAACACAAACATTTAACACTAATAGCCATTAACATTTATAACCCTCTGCTTTTGAAAAACCCGTAGACTGCAGCCACCAACATTTATTCTCAGTTGTGGTTAGGATAACAGCTTTGCCAACAGACTTGGGAGGTGAAATAACATCACTGGGCCACCTGCTCCCTTGGAGTTTAGCTTTAATAATGTAATACAATATCATAAGCTGAAGTAATTTGATGCACTTGATGCAGGAGGGAAATTTAGATTCTCTCACTTTCTCTGACAGGTTTGGTTTAGGCGCCACAGTAAGCTGCATCATTCTGCTCTCACATCCCCAGACTGAACAGAGCAGAGTCAGAGCCATCCCTGGTGTCAGCCTTGGCTTGGCATGAGGCCAAAAAGAAAAAGATACTGTGATTTTATTGCCATTTCTAAAAGACTTAGTGGAACACAATGAGCAGAAATTTCTTCCCACACCTCAGGCTTGGCAGCCGCCTTGCATTTCTTCTCCAGATAAAGTGGAGCATCTTTGTTTTGCTTTGAGAAGTTAATAATTTTATCATTGAGGCTTCCTAACATATTGCATAGGAGTGTCTCTGGAAAACATTCATCTTGTGGCAAGGCATGGTTGGTTACCTATTCACTCACTACAGCGTCACTGCAGTTTCTGCATTGTTGAGACTGCTTGAAACAGATTGGATTGCATTTCAATACTGCATTGATGCCATATCCTGAACATGAAACCCCAATTTGCACACAACATTGCGGGAGCCAGATTCACGCACTTTCAACGCAGTCCAAGTCCACTGACAAGAGCAGAAGTGTACCACCCACATCAGCAGATCACCTGGTGCAAGTCTGATGTTTAGGGGCAGGAATGGCCAGCAAGAACTCTGGATTTGAATTTCAGCACAGTTTGGGCAGCTCTGTTAGCCTCTCTAAACACTAACTTGCTCTTTGATAATATGGTGCTTATATTGCCTTTCCACTTTATCAAAACACCTTGGTTACTTAGGTTTGTCAAATGCTTTGACATTTTTGGGTGAAACAAACTGTGGGGATTCAGAGCATTGCTGCAGATGTGATTGAATGCACTATACGCCGTGGAGGATGTTATAGTTCTGCTGATGTAGGAATGACAGCGGAGTTCTACCTTTTGTAGCTCGATATGACTCCCTACGCATGGTATGAAAGACTAAGTTTCAGAGAAAGAATTAGTAGTGTAAGTTCCATCATCCCAAACTTGTTACCCACATGACTGGTATTAGCTTATGTGGGTTACTGCAGTAACCCTCCTGCAATATTCATACTTAATAATGAATAGTGAAGATTATCACTCCTGTATAAGAAGTACCAAATAATTCCTTTATTCCCACTGATGTGAAATCCTTTTAGGAAAAGTTGCTACGCTTTAGACTACCTGCATGCAAGGGACGCTGCTAAAGAAAGATGTAAGTCTGGGTTCTTCACCATTAGTAAGACTCAGGACTCGAATGTGAAAGCCCTCCTTTTTGTACATAGGCTTACATATTAAATATGAGGGTCTTGACAGTGAGGTTAGTCCCAGGTTTAAATTACAAGGCAGAAAATTCCTGCAAAATTTCAGTAGTGCTGTATTCACTGAGTAAATGCTTCAGCAAGTTCAGGTCAAAACAGATATCACTTGCACAGGCATGCAATGAGTAAGGGTTTCTCTGCCAGAAGCAGGTACATGTAAGGTTGTTTTCTACATTTGCAGGGGAAAAGGAACTGATCATTTATAGTCATAAATATACCTAAGTGTTGTCTAAGGCAGAGCCACTATCAGAACAGAGCCCTACCAGTTACAGGGGCTCATGTTGTTCTTCCTCCTCCATTGAACAGGCTGTTAAATGAACAAAAACAATTCAATCTCACACATCCAACTAGAATATAAAAAAAAACCCCACGAGCAGCTGCTGCCTACCTACAACTCTCTAATTCCAGCCCAAACAATCTGTTTCCCAGTTGTGGGAGAGCAATCCACAAAAGGACCCAACAATCAGATGGAGTCAGCAGAGACATGATGTTGTGCCTCCAGCTCTGGCACGTGGTTAATTACGAAGGACAATTATTATAATTAATACCAGTGGATGTGGCCAAGTCTCCCTGCAACTACTGTGGGGAATTTCTACCCCTGCTTCAACTAAAAACCATCTGTCAGACAGGAAAAGCACAAAACAAAACCCCTCCTTGCCAAATATTCTCAGTAAAATGTGTTACTGCCACTAACCTGGCAGTTACAGGGAGGTCACACAAGTTTCAGATAGGAACCACACTGTGAAATGAAAATCTCTGAGTTCATACTCTCCGCATCATCAGATAAATAGCTCATTGAATTATGTAGCAAGAGGCTATTGCTGGAAAAGTACAGGGATGGATAAGTTACACACTCCTGTTTGTCCCAGGCTGGTTTGTTTTCTATAGTTGGGTTGGCAGCAAGGATCAGCTAGAGAAAATGGACTGGAAATGCTGGTACTGCAGAGCTCTGTCAAGGTAGTGAGTTTTGCAAAAGCTGCCTGCTATTGGCCATTTGCACATTAAAATTTTCTTGTCCTTGTACCTCAGTGACCACTTGAAAGGCAATACGAATAAGGAAAACCTATTAAAACAGACATCATGTTCCTGACTGATCCATGCACAGGCTGCTAAAAGGAAAATTTTGCCATGCAAGAAAGTTGTTGGCTATGTCAGACGACTTTCTGTGCAACTTGGAGACAAAGCTCACATAATTGTCTGTCACAGTGCTCTGATTTCTTCTCATCTCTCCTCTTCTTGCTACAGCACTGAGGGTGAGCTTTCATCAAAAGATACCCACCCATGGACCTCATTAGTCACTTGCTTCAGGCATGAGACTGTGCAGAGAACTTCACTTGCTAAGTACTGGCACCCATGCTATTGCAAGAACTTTGGCAGTGGTACGCAGGTATATCTGAACCAGTTGAGACTGTCAGAGACTCAGCCACTTGCCCTCCACTAGAGGAAAAAGTGAATGGCCAAAACAAAACCGTATCAAAACAGGAGCATTTTCAAAAACATTACACAGTGAATAGTATTGGGTTTTTTTTTTCTTCCCAATGTATATTTCTTACTGGAATACAAAAATAATAGCTTCTAAACTTTCAATACCACTGTCTTCTGTATAGCCCAATCATGTTTTGCAGTCTTGCCAGCTCCAGTGAGCATCTTCTCAAGTTTTAGGGCTGATCTACTCTGGAATCCCTGCACCAGATGCAGATACACTCACCATCTTCGAATCATGTGCTACAGGTATTGTTAGCAACTGAGACACAGCAGAACGGAGCACAGCTACACAACTTGTCTGAGAATATCCAGCCATAATGCTGCTGAAAATATCCAAACTCATAGTACATAGCTATTCATTGACATTGCCTGGTAGACAGGCTCTGAGGAGCTGAAAAGGCAAAACTAAAGTCTGCTGAAGAAAGAGACACCTTCAGATGAATCCAAAGCTCAGGTCCATGCATTTCACTTCCATCAAGCTATTACAAGATCGAAGAGGAAGTTAACTGGAGGTAATACAGCTGGAACACCTGGTTCAGTTCCTAGCTCTGCAAGAGGTAAGTTATACATTTTAATGCAAGCAGATAGGTGACACACAGGCACCATTAAGTGCCACTACATGCAAAAAAGCATTTGAGGGTATATTCCTATTCATCCCTGTTACTGCAGTAATTATTAAAATAGGCATCTGCAAAGCCTCATGGGAGAGAGTTAAGGTGTCTTCGCAGGATATTTCTGTACAGGTGTAATGAATTATGTATGTGTATTGATCTGAGCTGAATGAAGATTTGTTCTTCTTGTAAGTTCTTCTTGATGTACCACTATGCAATGATGTTTGACATAAGTTAATTAAAAACTGCTTAGTAGTCTTCATATATAGGCTAATGTAGAATACATTTGTAAAACTGAAACCATTACACAGGACAGCTGTTTTGAGCTGGAATGTATGCATGTAGGTTTGTGACATACTAGAGAAAAGTGAAATATTACTATTTAATTCGAACACTTTCATAGTCATGACAATTGTATATTTTTCAGCCCATTTAAAATGTTTTCATTATTTCCCATCAATATTAAATTTTTCACTTGATAATGATTAGCTCCAGAAGAGAATAAAAGGCTCCAGAGGAATAAGGAAAGCAATTCATAACTTTCAAGAATAATCATCTATAGCTTTCAGCTAAGTAAACCAAGCTCTTGTATGATATAATGTGGGCAAGACAATATATCAATGAAACTTTTTTATTCTAAGGATTTAAATGGAAAAGTGTTGACAAAAATCTAACTCATCCTTTTACATTTGAGATCACTCTCGTTCAGACTACCCAGAGAAAATTATCTTCTCAGCTTTTAAAAAAAGCATCTGAAGCAAAAGGCTTCTTACTGTGCTGATGACTCAAATATTGGTATGGCTTTTTAATGCCTAAAATGACTTTGTTTTGATTTCGATTTCTGAAACAACTATGAGAAAATAATCTTCATATCAATTGTAGGAATCCCCTGAACTACCTGAGTCTACTGACGGGAGAAAAATAGAGACGTCCAAGCCAAAGAAAGTAGTTTAGTGTAATAACTAAGCATGTTTTGCAGCAATTGTTTTTAAACCCGCCTTCCTGTCAGATAACATACTCATAAATCCATCAGCACCAGGTCACTGCTGTGTCCCTCCAGGGTGCAAATGTAATTGAAACCTCACAGCCACTTAGAGCTGGTTTTCCATGTTTAAAAGGCTAGAGAGGTTAGACTTAATTGCACTAATAGATCAGATCAGGCTGGCATTTATACCACCTCTGCCTAACTGAAAAGCTCCTTGTAAGTCTATGGGCAAATGTTTGCTTCTGATTTGCACTGACTTGCAATACACACATCCAGATCACACAGCCTGTGAGAACTGGGGAAGATTAGCCTTTGGAAGAATATAAGACAATCAGTTAACAGTGCTTAATATCTGTTGCTTAACTATATTAAGACTCAATTTTCATTCTACTTCCCATTGGTGTTTATCACTCTTTTTCCATTATTTCTGTTCAAAGGAGTAAAGACAGTAGATGAAATGTTAAAATTACTTAGGATTTTCAACTGTAAGAGTACCGTATAAGCAACCTTAAGAGTCTGACTTCATTACAAGAAAGGATATTTGGATAAATCAGAGATCCCTGGGCAATTCAGGAGCTTGGAATTGCAGAGGAAAGAAAGATTTGCCATTCTTCTCCAAGAATGGTGAAAAACAGTGCATGCAGCAGATCTAGGAATGTTCTTTTTATTTTCTTTCACTGTTCTTTTTCTCTCCATTTTTGAAAGTTGCCTTTTTAATTTTGAAGCACCATTTTGCACTCCAAATAAGTGGTTGTCATCATCACAGACTCTAGCGCTGCTGCCGGAGTGTTTGCACCACAGTGTAGACAAAAGTGGGCCAGCACTCATCTAGCTACATCTGGAAAGGAAAGCTGCCAAGCTGGGAAAGCAGGGACATCAGCACAGGTTAGCCACCAAATTCAGACAATTCAGCACAAGCTGACTTTTGCATTATCACAGCTTTACTGATGTGATCCCCCAAACAGCAAAGTTCCCAGAAAACCAGAATACAAGAGTTCAATGTAGAGGGCAACAAGCATTGTGCCTGTGTTAACGGTTTTCTACAGGGGACTATTATGTATCCAAAAGCAGGAGATGTGCTGAAGCTTTGAAACACAAGAGAAAAAAAAATCCAAACCCACAAAGCCAAGTTGATTACTTTCTGAGGAGAACAAGAGGTGGACTCACAGTGGGCAGCGAGGTCTGCCATGTGTCCTGAGGGCAGCAGTGTGAAATTGCCTGCTACACCACAGGCCAATATACTCAACAATTTGCAGTCCTACTCAGTTTCACTCTGCTGATAGTGCTGGATGAAAATGGATTTGTCCACATAACCATGGCTAAAGCTGCAGAGTCCTTTCTCCAGCAAATGCCTTCTTAAAAATGTGGAAGCGGAGCTCTCCCACCACGCCAGCTTCTGCCTCTTACACCTATGAAACCAACCTGCAATGTCTGGCATCCTGTCATTACACAGCCAGAGAGCAAGAAACACACAAACCTTATTTGAAACTTCTTTTTAGTAATGTTTTACACAGCTGAGTAGAATTCCTTGGGATATTTAATCTCACTTTGTTCCAGGGAATCACCTGCCCGTATAACTGATATGGCGCAGCCTCCCTAGGCAGGTGATGTCAGGGTTGGCAATGCTCACATCTGACGCTCTCCAGGCAGGATATTTCAGGCTGATGCTGACATCCTATATATTGAGAACTTAAAGCCAAGCCATCTCTATCAATTCTGTGATACTTCTCTGTTCAATAGGTGGTGGGTCAAGAAATTACAGGAAGTCAAGTGGCCCCAATCTCCTACATGGTTATTAGATCAAAACTGAGTCATTGCTCTGCGGCTCAAATACATGAGAAAAGAAGAGCAAAATTCCAGTCACTCAAACATATAAAAGCAGTTAAAAATGAAAGCAAAATTAGGCTGGTTAAGTAATAAGCAAAAAAGCACACCTATTTTTCATTCAAGTTCTATGGCAATTCAGAGGCTCACAAGTCTTCACTGTTTCATGATAGACCATAAGAAGTCATTAGCAAAGCTTATTTTAATTCTGAGCAAATTAAGACACACATTAATGTAATATTAGCCTGTGGACTTGCATAAATGATTTACTTAATTTATCCAGTTAAAGGAAAGGACTGAACTGTATGGATTGTAAGTGATAAATGTAATGAAAATTGAGAATTTCCACTGACCTATTTCAGTTTACCCTGACCTTCCCTGGTTCCACACTTGGCCAAGCAGTACCTATCCAGTTACCTTTGCTCCCATCACTGCTCTGTTCTGTAACATTGAAAACTCACTCCTAACATCAGTCACGAGCTAAAAATCACTGTTTATGTTACATCAACACACTTCAGGGCACCAGCCAGCTCTGATGGGTGTGAGTCAGAGGAAACTTCTTTATGGCACATCGTAGTTTCTTGTATCTTCCCTAAAGCATCCAACATTGGATACTGCCACTGGCAGCATATCGGAGAAGAATGATTGCCAGTCTTATCTGGCATGGCAATTCCTATTCTCCTAACAAGTAACAAGAGTTGTAAACATCTCTCCAAAGCACTGCTTAAAATATGCACCCTTAATTGCTCTGTCAGTGGCCTTCTGGAATCCTGTAGAGATGTTCTACCCACAAGAAGGATATGGTGTGTCAAATAATCGGATTCCTGCTGAATAAAAATTATCTTCAGAAAAGTTTTAAAAAATCATGCTGGATATCAGACACAGCTATGCTCACTTTTTCATCTGCACAGTATTTGCATCATTCACAAACAAGTGCCTAGTGCTACGTAGCCCAGGTGACTCCAGGGAATAGACTTTGTCCTATTCAATCCTGTGTATAATGTGCAAAGTTACCAGCCAGCTTAGTGCTACCGCATCCCTTTAAAAAGCAGGAGAGAAATGTGTTTTCTCCTCTACATTAAAGGAAGAGTTTGCAGTGGTCAGAGGGGAAAATGTTCTAACTTGGAAAACTGGTTGGCTTGAGTTGTGAACATTAATCAGAAATTAAGCAATATCAAGGTATGCATTGTGCTGTTGGCCTGGACCATGCTCTGGTGTTTATTACTGCCAAACATATTCACTAAACCAGGAAATGTCTCTGAGCTAAGGATCTCTCAGCACCAAAAAAAGGAGTTGAAACAACAAGGCTAAAAGGCTGTGAAGGGAGGGAAAAAAGCAAGCATAAAGAAAATGCAAGGATATGAGAAAAAGTGGTAATGTACTCCGGGGGATAAAGGGAGAGCAAAGCAGAATGTGTTCAAGGGTCTGTGATGAAAGAGCTTCAATGACTCCCACTTCCTTTCCACTCATCCAGTCCTAACAGACAGGGACAAAATGAATAAAAATCAAATCAACTGAAGTAAAAGGAGAAACAACATTTTTCATTAGCTTTCATATCTGACCATGTGGTGGGAATCTCTGGAGAAGGGGTGCAGCGTGCAATAGCCTGGTTGCGGAGCTGCAGTCTGTGCCACAGACAGAGTGAGTAACACGTTAAATGGAAAAACAAAAGATCAAATGAATAGGCAAGTGCTAGAATCTTAAAAATCAACCAGCTATTTTATTGGGAATCAATTTTGCTCCCCTAGGAAAGAAGTAAGATAATGGAAAGACTTAGATCCAGAAAAGAGCCCTGCTTCTGAATTCTGTACAGGAGGGCAGCATTAAAGAACACCCTCTGGCAGCAACTCAGAATAAAAATGACCAGAACCAGGCTGAAATGGAATAAAAGCAGGCACTACATTTCTGTGCTACCACTGAAATGAATAGTTTTAATTCATGTAATCAGTTCATCTGCCTCTCACACATGGTATTTCTCTTCAACATTAGCTTCTGTTTCAAATCAGATAATTTTGCTTCCTTCTTTGCAAAACTGTAGGTTCTGCCTTTCTACTGCTACTATCAAGCCTTGTCCCAATCCTTTTCTAGGCCAATTTCTCTGCTACCACCTAGGCTCTGATCTTCTCACAGGTTTCCATCCAACAGCAATTATCTAATTAATGCTCCTTTAGAAATAGCCATAAAACAACACTGCGAGCAGAAGAGTGACTTCTAGATGTCTGAAACCACATCCTTTCTCTTTCCCCCTTCCTTGCCTGCTTCCATGCCCTCTCCTGTCTGCTGGATCTCTACCACATGCCCACTTGGTCCATCTTTTTTCCATGCTGGAGAGTCCTGGCCCATTCTACTCAATCACCAAAAGTTACAGACACACCTGGTGATAAAATTCACTTGTTTTTTTACAAATGAGGTTAGTGCTTGCTTTCCTCAAGATCAAGTCTGAAACTCACAGAAAGCTGAAACAATTCTCCCCAGTCTCCTAGATTAGAGTTTGCCCAAGGGTAGCCAAGACTTCACTGCACATGATGCCCTACAAACAACCCTCAGCTCAGCTCCAGGGGTGACAGTATCCATCAGCAATGTGTCAGAAGTACTAGTATACCCTGAAAGTGTCAAAGCAGAGATGATAAAGGTTTCATGCTCAAGACTTTAGTGTATTATTTTGACCCTCTTTGCAGCAGGCACCAGCCAGAAGAGATCTCCTTCCAAGAGCTGGTCTCGTTAAACTGTAACAGAATTTTACTGAACATTCATTCGGTTCTCTGTGCTTTTTGCCCTTTTTGGTAGGAAAAGGTGCTTTTGATAGCTCAGCTGTTTAATAAGGAAATTCCTCAGAGGGTCTTTGCTGAGAACATACAAAAATCCACTGACAGCTGCTGTTATGGTTGGTCATTTTTGGGTTAGTGTACAGTATCTGGAAAGAAAGCACTTGAGGAAAAGGTACAGTATACTAAACACAAGCCTGGTTCCAAAACTTACATTACAGTACAACACGTGGCACAGAGACAGCACACTCCCACCACAGCTACATGAGTGGACAGGCAACCCCAAATCACTGCTGCTGTGTGAGCCAGGCACAGGACATACAGTTACACCCAGAATAGGGGAGAATAAGACCCACACCACTTGCAGTTCTTCAAAACTACAACTCTGATAAATTCCTATATATTGAAAGACACATCCTGCTTTTCCACATGGTGCAAAATGAAGCCAAATCGTTGCATTTCTTTCTACATCTTTAAAGCAGCTGTGAGACAGAAAGCTGTCTCTCTGAAGGACTCATGCAGTTCCTCACACCACAGCATTGCTGTAATGTAATCATTTTTATAGTATCTTTGGGATAGATCTGCTCCAGTTTACAGAAGGGGAAACTGAGTCAGAAACCTGTTTAGTGATTTTTCACAGAGGTGCCCACTGCAGAGTAGGATGATGATCGCTCTGGCTCTTACAGACTCCCTGGCACACATCTCACTGAAAAAAGTGTTTACATATCATCCCATCCACTCCAGCAGCAGGAGTTTGCCCACCCACCTACATGGTGGCTGCAGTCCCTGCCATGCGCATACTCTCCCCTTCTGCTCTTCTTCTAACCTCAGAGCAGCTGCATTGCTTTGGTGGGATGATTTCTGTATATGAACTCTATGAGGCCTCGCACTGAAGGCGTTGTAAAATGCACATCTCCCTTCAGGCAAAGAAAAGACCTGGTCCGTCCTGCCAAGTAACACTGCTGCCAGGCAGCTGCAGTTGACACCGGCACAAGGTCTGTGCTTCAGACACGTGGCCCCCGTTTCTTCCAGCAGCCAGCAAAGAAAGCTTTTGAATAAAGCACCTGATGTCAGCCTGAACTAAAAAGCAACAAAACAATCACTTCCAAAAAAAATGGCTGCTGTAAAAAAGAGATGAGATTTTGCCATCCACTTCAGAAATCCCCACTATCAGGTGGTGACTATTTTCCTCACTTTACAAAAGCACAGAAACTCCCATCTTCTCCTCTCCCTGCCCATGTCAGCAGGCTAGCACGGATGTTTTCATATACACCCACATTTGTCTTTCCTCGCATGGTATTACAGAAACATTTTGTTTTGCTCTTTTCATACGCTACGTTCCAAAGCTTTTCTGTCAACAGTAAGCTGCATCCCATCGTAAGCTCATATGTGTAGTCAGCTGGTAGGCAGTCATCAAATCCCACATACAGCCAGAGCCTGGTAGTAAAGAAGACAATCAATGCAAAGCATTGACACACACAAGCACACAGACACACTCCTGCCTTTCCTGCCTTCACTGCCAAGGCTTTTTGCCCACCTTAATCCCCACATAAACCTTTAATATGTATAATAAAATTTCAGTGACATTTCATTAAGGGTCACGCAAAGATGCACGCACCAACAGCTTGGTCATGCACATCTCGGAGTGGCTGGCTACCTGTACCCACCAGTGCCATGCACACTGATAATTAATATTAACATATGGGTGGAGAAACTGATCACTGGTTTATGAAACATGAAAGACAGATATTTTGTGCACTCAGAAACTGAGCCCCAGCTCCTGTACTGAACATGAGACCTTCAGCAGGGGCACGGAACCACAGAGGAAGAAAAGAAGCAGTGCTTGCCTGGAAGAGGTAGCACTTTGCTTTTTTTCACAATTATAAAACTCAGCAGTGGCTGAATGGGTTGATATCTAAAGTATCAAAAAGAGTATTTTTTTTCTGCCTCTAGGGAAAATAGCATCCCAAGAGCTAATTTTTATTTAAGCAACTGTAGAGCGCAGCCTAGAATAAAACTGCCATCTGAATCTTAATTATACCTTCACATTGAAACACTGTAGCAAATTATATGTAAGATTTAAAAAAAAAGGAGTGGTATTAACATATAATGAGCCTCATCAGTTACTATGCATCAGGAAAAGTAGCCCTCATATTATTGAAATGGCTTAATTTACATGACTGGATGATTCAGATGTTTCTCGGTCATTCATCCAAATCTGGTCATAGCCACAGACAAATGTCCCGTAGCAGGCTTGGCCTTAAATAACTAAATTAAATTCACTGTTAGTTACCCTCTCATTCTGCAGCAGGGAAATTGAAGAGATTTCTTACAGTAAGTCTGGCAAGGAACACAGATCTCTAGCCACTACTGAGCTAACTTTATAAGTATACAAAATTAGTATGATTTTTATAGTGCAGCAGTATCTAACTTGCAAATTTGAGATTTGCTTCTCATGAACCAAGGTTCAGCCACCTGCTGAAAGCAGGAGATGTATTTTAGCAGTATAGCAAGGGATGGACTTCAGGACTGGGATCTGTGTTCCCATCATTTATAGAGGAGCCCAACAACTAATAAACCACCCAGAAAACAAAGTAACTATACTAAGAACTAAGGCTGTGTATGCCTTTGGGTTTAGTCTCAATTCAGCCACTGGCAACAAGCAGTTGACAGATCTGGGACTAAAAAAGCACATAGGGGAAGCCACATTGGGATGTTTCCTCCAATTTTGCCAGACCCTGGCTTTTCTTGGCCATTCTCTGGAGTTTTCCCCAGCTGTAACTGCATCAGTTGATGATGATAAACAGCAGAATGACAGGTACAAAGATACAAGTCAGGAGATGCTCAGCATAGCTTTGGACATCACATTTATCCTCTCCGCTTTAATAGTCTTGCTCAAGAGTTACATTATTTCTCCGCTTTGCAGGGACGTTAGGAAAATCCATTTAATACTGTTGAGCAGATTAAGAAGCTGGATGAATATCGATCACTGAGCTCATTCTGACTTTAGTACTGTACACAAATATAGGCCAATCTTCAAGACACTTTTGATGATCAGCACTGACCGATTATATTTAATGAAAACTATTTTAGAAACACATTTGAGTCCGGTATCATTCATTCATTTCCAGATTCAATCAGCAAAGGAGCGGGGGAAAGTTTGCTTCCTTTTCTGAAGATTAAAGGTTGTGTCTGCTTTGAAAATTAATCACTTTCTGCTGTCATAAACTGCGTCAAGAAGCAAACTGATGGATTGGCATGATGTTGACTCACAATAAACAGATGCCCACATGCCTGCGAGCACTTGTAAAGATCAGGGATGGAAAAGGACTTTCTAGAGGTAAGCGGAGATACCATCATGAGTAATGACATGGGGAAAACAATGGCAAAATCTTAATTTTAGAATGCATTGTGGAGTGTTTATTAAAGAATGGGACAGAGATAAACTTCTAAAGGAAGCTCTGAACATTTCATCACTTGCAACTGGATATAAATGAACTGGACAAAGCGCCTGAGAACATACTGTCAAGTGTGCTCATGTTTTGGCAGGCAGATCATTTAGATGACCTAAACAGCTTCTTTTCCACTTGATATTCCATGAAAGCCCACTGGAATTGCTACTAGCCCCTGGTCCAGCAAGGCCTCCCTTACCTCTCCTGGGCTGTTCTGGGACAGAAAAGGGGAGGAAGGACTGCTGTGTCCTGAAGACACCGACATTTCTCACAAGCAGAATTCAGACATGCACTGTCCCCCTCCCCACCCCACCCCCTTCCAGGCTCAGTCATCCTGCACAGAAAAGAGACTGCAGTCATTTATCGCCTTAAAAAACTATCTATCATCTGGCAAAGTGACTGCCTGGCCGTGTCCTGGCTTTAAATCAGAAAGATGGCAGGACACTCACTACCTCCCTTTGTATCCCTTGTGGTCCGCAGGCATGCTTTTGCCTTTCCCGAGTCCCTGCTGTCCCAGGGATGCCCTTGTTGTGGGCAGCATGATAACAAAGTACAGATAATGACTCCAATTAGGAGGTGTGAATGTCATTCCACTCCCTCTGCTCTCTTCCAGGTCACTATGAATGTGTTTGAAAACTACTGGCACAACAACTTAACGATAATTCAGATTTAATTTGCACTCTGTCATCTGTGTTTTTTCTATAGGTTTTAATAGTTTAATTTAACAGTCTTAAGCACTGTCTATATTACCAAGACATAATGTGCATTTCAGATTTGAGCAGCTGCATGACACAAAATAATGTTTCACATTTATATTGTGTCTTTCATGCTGAAGATGTTTAAAAACGCCTTGATTACTATACCTACACAAGAATTAATTCATCCATCACTGAAATGCAGTCACTTCTAGGTTGGAAACCTCACCAGTCTATAATAATTTAGGCAAAATAGAGCAGAATATTCCACTGAAATGAGGAGGCAAGTCGAGCAGGTAAAACTAAGTTATCCAAAACTGCAGTTGGGCAGGGCTATCTGCTATGCTCACCCTCATTACAGGACTCTCAGATATCTAATCAAATTGCAGTACCCGTGGAAACTGATTCCTTTATACCAGCATCAGTTTATTATCGGTTGAGTGAAGGAAGGCTCTGCCATCTGCTGCACAGCTCAGCAGCACAGCTCTACCTCTCCCTCTGCCACCTTCCCTCCAGGTCAGTAAGTCCCAATCTGACGACAGTCAGAATGAACCCTCGAAAAGACAAAGAGTGAAATGATTGTCAAAGTTTCTTACTCCAGCACTGCCTAAGCCAGATCCCTCAAGCCAGTGAGAAGACACCCACTGATGTCAACATGCTCTGAATCCAGCCCTAATGAAGCACAGCTCAGCTCTGCCCACCACCCCCTATGCCTGCTAGCATAACCACCTGCCAGTTTTCTGAGGAGAACAACTTTCATGTCTCAGTGAGCTCTCTGCTTAATCTTTCAGCGACTGGCATAGGAAGGATCTCTTACACATGTAGATGGAAACCATTTGGTGAAGAATTTGGCTCAGGAAGCAGAGTCCCACCTGCATTAGCTGTCCCACAATCCCTGCTCCAATCAGCGGGAATACATGGTGTTACAACCTCTTCCCAAAATGTCATGCTCTCCAGGCCCCGGCAGCCATGGAAGGTGGAGCTTTCCCATGTAGCTTCCCAGCTAAAGCTATCTCTCACTGCACATTTTTGTGGTAGTGGTCCAGGGACCAAGTAAAGTAGCAGGGAAGTGGGTGGAGAACAAATGTGTCTAACTTAATAAAGATTCTCTCTATTTGCAAGCACGTTATCATCCAGGTTCACCCCTTTTCAAAAGCCTTTCATTTATAAAGTCTTTTAAGCCTAGTTTAACAACTTGCAATCACAGTGGTGGACTTGGCAGTGCTAGGTTAATGGTTGGACTTGATCTTAAAGTTCTTTTCCAACCTAACCCATTCCATGATTCTATGATCGCTTGAATCATAGAATTACTTGCTTATTATTATATTGTGTAAATGAAGCACTGTGGCATTTAATGTAAAATATTTTTTCCTCTCCCTATCACTGTTTTTAAAGCCATTATCATCAGGCATTTTTCTCAACCTATCCTAAAAATGCACACCACAATATCTATGGCCCAAAGTAACACTGTTCCTGGGATTTGAGTATAGCAGTGAAAGAACAAAGATAATAAAGCAGCCTTTCCTTGTAGTTGCTGCCTCCAAGGTTTCTAACAGGGCTTTTCAGACCATTCTCTCTCCCCAGGGAGAGACTCGAGGTCCCTTTATATCCAGGAGACATAAAAAGGAATTTGTTCATTATTAATACACTGTCTCCAAGAGGCTTTTCTTTGTAATCAAAGTATAAATTCTGCAGTGGAATTGATATACGTACAAACACTGCACCATCAATGTTTGCATTATGGGTGAAGGCATGGTAACAAACAATAAGATTTGTGGCTGGGGGACTGGTCAGGAGTCGTGGCCGTTTCAGGCAAGAGAGAAAAACATTTGCCATTTAAAGGAGGACTTCCTGGGGACTGTATTTTCCTGAGCTGCCAGAATGCCAGTAGGGGCAGCCACCTGCCTGTGTAGATGGCACAGAAATGCATATTAACCCAAAGTCCGGTACACACTCCCCCGGCATTTATCAGCACATCCTGCCACCAAATTACACCTCCGCAGCCCCAGTGGAACTTGTGGCAGTGGGTCTCATGTCCATCACTGGGGCCAGTATTTCACAGACACAAAATGAAAACATTAAAACACCTGGAATTAAACCAGAAGGAAAAATAAAACAGGAGAATTAAACAATGGAAACTGGTCCAAAGTGCAAAGCAGAGAGATGAGGATTCAAAATCTGGAGCAATTCTAATCAGGGTTTTGGTTCTGGCTCATCTGTAATTAAAATGAAGTACAAATCTGCCTGAGACAGTCAACAATCTCAGCTGTTTCCGAGATCTGGCTTTCATTAATTTCATTAACATCTTAAATGCATTCTTATTGCTTGTTCATATGCTGAAGAGCAAGCGAAATAACAACACACCATGAACCAGTTTATCTTTGTCTTCGCAGAGGAGCAGATGTGGTATCAGTCTCAGAGGCGTGCAGGCCTTTTGCATGGAAAATGGCAGCGAAGGGAGTTGCGCAAGTGTGGAAATCTTTGGCACAAAAAATACATAAATTGAAACTAGCACTTTCATCAGTGCCTCATGCACTTTGGGGAGCTTCACCAGCATTATTAGAATTAATCAGTGTGACAATCTCAAGCTATAATTTGCCAGTCTTGTTTCAGAGAAACAGTTAAAAAGTCAGAACTCAGACGGAGCTCTCCCAAGTACCTATGATCTGGTAGGCCAGACCCGAGGATCCTGCAGGAGGCTCGTGGAGGGACAAATATCACAGACCATGTTCCTGGTCAGTGCTATGCATTAAACATGCTCTAGTTAGGTGTGTGACCCAGGGCATAATGGCATTTCCACCCTTTCCTTTAATTCAGATACTTAAGAGCAGGGTGAAAATAGGAACTAGGAGGCTGGTTCCTCATCTCTCTGAAACAAAGTCATAGCAGCCAATGAGATGAATTTCCCGAGTGTTCCCCACTGCTCTGCAGGTGATACGTCCTCAACTCAGGTGCCAGAATAGGTAGCGTGTGTTCACAGCCCCAGCAACCTTCAATGGCGAAGTGCTTCCATCCATAAGCTTCATCATGGCAGCAGAACAGGCAGCAGCAAGAGAAAACTTGCACTCGCCAAAGCCAGATCCGTGCTCCAGTGCACACACCACTGTCGGGGAGGGGGAACAAAGCCACTTGCAACCTATGTCAGGGCACAGAAACTCCAGACAAACTTCTAATCAACTTTCATTTGATCTAAATTCTTTTGCCAGACTGCATCTCTCTTATGGAGTGAGGCAAGTTACCAGCGGAGCGACTAGAGGGTGCTACAACACATACGGGCCTTGGACTCTGACCGCCTGGTGTTCAGAAATTCCTGGCATAAATTAACTGTTTAGCTCTGTGATGATGCCGATTTGCTCCACTTGGCATAAACAGATATTTTGATGCAAGAGAGACAATAGTTTCTGGGACCTGTCATCCTCGGGTTTTCAAATCCACTGGCATGTTTAATAGCAAAAAAGATGAAAAACAAAAATAGCCTTACACATACAAAGACCTCCGTGTCACAAATGAAAATTCAGCTTAATTAAGCCAACTTACATACATTATATTCCGCCCATAAAAATTAATATCACTTAAAAATTCCCATCAAATGCAAATTTTCCTCAGTGATTTATTTGTGCAATTGTGAGACGGGGAGAAAGCACACAAAGCAGTGGGAGCTGCAGGCTGAAGTAAACAGTGTTGTCAGAATATGCAAAACAAGGGAAGAACATAAAAAAGAGAGAGAGAAGGAAGGGACAAACATTCTCTGGCTGGAAAGTTATTGAGTGTTTAGAGCCAAAGAGGAGTGGAAAGCTTGGAGAGGAATTTCTACACGTAACCTACAGACTCTACCCTATTTCCATTCCAAGTGTCTCTCCCATTTAGCTAATAGATGAAAAATCTTTTTGGGGATAGATGTAGGGTTAGGTTTATGGTTTTAAAGGTCATTGCCTAAAATCAGCACTGCAATGAGCAGAAAGCAGCTTTGCAGTTGGTCAGCTTCAGCATATCCCACACTTTGAGGGGCGCTGGCAGTGAGGTAATCCCCTAGGAATGTGTGTGCGGTTGGATGGCTGTGAAAAGAGAGCGGTCAGCTACCAAAGCTCGGTGCTGAATATTCACGTCACACACACACAATCATTTTTCTTGTTAAGTATTGAGAAGAATGGGAACATTATAAATGCAGTATCTTTTCTGGCTACAAGTTTAGCCATTTTAAAAAGATCTGTTCCCTCCCTGCTACTCCACTCCACCAGCTGTGCTCCATCTCCACTCCCAAAGCAAAAGTGCGCATGCAATGAACTTTATAAGATACAAAAAATCAGGGAGAAAATTAAATACAACTGAACTGAAGCTAAAGAGTAAGAAGTTTAAAAGATGAAAATACAGCAAAATAGCATAAGCATTTTAAGGTCACTTGTCTGTAGAAAAATGACACCTTGCTGAACACATAACCCCATGCCACATCCTTAGGTTATTATCCACATATAGATCCAGATCCATGTCATATTACTCAAAGCAACTGGTTTACTCTCTGTGTGTTGAAGAGTCATTACAGCTACAGCAGATGCTTTGCCAGTGCCAGGTAATGTTGGTAGTGCTGGCTGTTGAAAATACCTTTATTTGCCAGAGGCACTTAGCAATTTGTTGCAGTGAGGACAGAAAAAGAGTGAGGATCAGGCACTGAGGTTCAGACATCCCAGCCCAAAGTCAAGCACATTGGTCCAAAGTCAAGCACATTGGTCCAAACTCAAGCAGATCGTGGAAAGTTTCCCACTCATTTTGGTGAGTTTCAGATCAAGTCCTAAGCAAGAAAAAATGCAATATAATACTTCCAGTCATTTTTCTGATTATTTGCTAATAAGAGGAGACAGGTAGATAAACTTTATTTTTCTTGGTTTTTTCCTTTTTCTTTCCTGTTTCAAATGCCCCTACATTGCATTTATCTGTCCACTTCCATATATACTTGCTCGTCCCATGCTTAGCTCAGTGGGTCCATGCTCATGCAGTTTGTGTGCATGGAAACAAGACAAAGGCACTGCACAGAAATAATTTTCAAATTCATGATATCTACAAAAGAAGAGAGAATTAGACCAATCACATCCCTCATTTGAAAAGAGGTGTTTTTTTGATATTTTCTAAAAAAATTGCACATACTTATACCCACAAGACTACATTAAGTTTCTAGGTCACTAGACTCCTGATTATGAGATGATTAGACTCCTGATTATGAGATGATTACCTTGAATGGCACGTTTAAATACCAATCTCTGCTCTCTTGGAGGAAACAATCAGCTCAAACTTGCAATTCTTGACCCACTCTAGTACTTTAAACTTATTGTTTAACAAAAAGAAAGAAAGAAGGATGGCGACAAGCTGCCAATCCACTTCAAAACTTCTACTATATTTGTGGGTAAGCAAAGTCCAAAAAGCTTTAATGCATGTGCTCAGGGAGCTTAAAACTCATTGGAAACAATCCTCCCAGAACTAAGCAGCAAAAGACTCAAACAGGTGCTCTCTATCACGGAAAGAATGCAAATTTAGTGCAAATTTACCACAAATTTTAGCCTTTAGATTCTAAACATACATATAGAAATGTCCTTACAGCAGTAACTAAGTCCAGAACAGTGTTCTTTAACAATCTATATAGCACTGGGAAACATCCTGGACAGTGTCTGATGCTGTTTACTTCCAGTTGAGGACTGCCCCACAGTATACAACCTCTCCCTCGGAAGATACTATCTCTACACATATATTAACTGACCAAGCCTGAAAATCCTAATGTGTTCCATTAACTCCAAGCTCTCCACTTTACCAGTGGGAAAAGGGAGATACAATGCTGCCAAGAGACTTCTTAGGGTCCTTCCACAAATCTGTAACTATAACATACAACGCCCTTGTCTGTTGGGGAATTTAATTCCTATACGAGACTATATCTGAATGCTGTCTCCAAATACTTCACAACAGGATGCGAACTGCCCACTTCATATACGGAGGACAACTTCTTCTCACCATGTTAATGAAGGTCCTTAACTCACATAGACTCTCTCGTTTCTATCGTTACCACCATGACTACAGCAAAGTCTGCTCATGCTTCAACTTCCTAAATAGCTGCACCCACTGGAATTTCTGCAGATGATCCATCTCCTATGCAAGGTATCCAGGAAGCACATTTAAAAAATGTTCATATGAAACTATGCTCATCATTTCAAAACTGCCCCAATTACACATGTTTGGTAGGAAACAATCAGAGGCTATGGTTAAAAAAACTATACTACTGAAAAGTTACTTTCCTTTCAACTATCTTATAAAGTTCATTAATACCTTCTGCTCTTGGTGAAATGATCCCCCATTAACATTTCAATTTATTATTGCTGTTCCATTAATGAGACCACAAAAAATGGAAATGAGGCCTATAAATATGCTAAGAGTTAAAGTCAGGAATCGTAACAGTGTGTGCACTTTATGAGTAATGTTTCGGTACTGCTAGCATTTAAAATAGCATGGAAAGATGGCTCTGCAGCAAAAGTATCTGGCTTAACAAATAAAACCCCCAAAGTCCAAACAAAAAACACACCACAATTCCTGAAACTATAGGTTAAAGTATCAGCGGAGGTAACTCAGTCTTAACCTCTGCTGCAGCAGATGGGTAAATTCTGTGCAGTTCACTCTTAAAATGCCTTTGGGGAAGAATTTCCTCAGTGAAGGTCACCGAGACTTAAATTTCACAAAGCAAATTCTGCAGGAGGAAGGATTTGCCTTCATTTCCTTTGCTAAAAAAACCTCTCTTCATGCTCACGTCTATTTACTGCCACCACACCAAGCACTGAGGGGAATTGATTCTCTGATTGATAGTATCTCGGGTCCTCCAAGAAAAAGAGCAGGCTATAAATAGAGAACTCCAGTCTTGGGAACCACATTAAGATTCATTTGAAAAACATGTTTATTGCCAGGTAGCCTTTCAGATCCATCAGGCTCCTACAGTTCCTCTGCTGATCTTTTCTCCAACTAACAGTGAATATCCTCCATGGGTCAAGAAACATCCTTATGCAAGTGGCATTACTGCAACTTGCATTTTCAATTATTAATATTCCACTTCTCATCTTACAAACTTTTTCAGAAAAGGAGGAAAGCAGCAGCTTGTTCCCCTGGGAACAAAACCACAGAATGCAGTACCTCGCTGAGGCATGAAAGGAACAGTATCTTCAGCACAGGGATATCATATCATGCTAGCAACATTTTTGTTTCTGCATTTAAGTTCTCTCTGGTGATTAAAAATGATCAATCCTACCCTGTTTTCTGTGCATAGCTGATGGCACTAGGGTGTGTGTAGCCACACTTCCACCAGCACTATCACCTTTGCAAGGAACAAACCTATAATTATAAAATTGATTTTATAATCTATTTTCCAGGAAGCTCAGATTTCATGACAGGGATTGGCTTTGCGCTGGGGTCCCACTACATCAGCAAGAAGAGAACACTGCAGCCTGTGCTTCTTTTAAGCCTTAACAGAAGAAATTATCTAAATTAGCCAGTTTGCCATAGCAGTAAGTTTGAAAAAAACCCAGACACCTTCAGTAAGATGAAATAAAATGAAAACATAAAAAGCAAACCATTTAATGAGAGAACAGGCTACTTCAATAAGTCTAGTTACTTGATAAGCAGACTGCCACTGTCAGCCTTTTATCATCTGTGAAAGAGATGATGGATCTTCTCTGTTTGCTTACAATTTCAAACCTTTCTCTTCTGATCAAAATTAACATTTTGCTCCAGTGCCTCTAACAACATGACTGCTAGCAACTAGTCCAGATTCCGCCCTTCAGGAAGAGTCTAAGAACTGACAACCAAGGCATGGCTAAGTGGTACATACGTATGGCACACAGACTGGGGTGGCTCAAGGCTGTGAAATGTTCTTCCTCTTCTGAGCTCACTTAAAGGGAAGGAAAATGGCCCCTGCTGAGAGTGTCTGCTCATAAAGAGGTAACAAACATTTCATTTTAGCTGCTCTGAAAGAGAATTAGTCTGTATATTCTGCACTGCCAGTTCCTACTGCAGCTTCTCAAAAGAGGTGGCTTTGGAGGGTTATTAATTCCCATACTAATGGTCAGCCTCCTCCTCGTTACTGAAATATAGGCTCCCAAGCGTGTTTCAATCTTACTTCCCCACATCTCTTTCAATTCTTCTATTATAAGCAGATAAAAGTCATTATTTGGCTGAAAAGGACCTCAATCGGACACAGACTCACAATACTTCATCTAGTTTTATGATTCAGCTACACAATTGTCCTTCTGTGTAAAAAAAAAAAAAATGTTAAAAAAAAAGAAGAAAAGAATTAAAAATGTACAGCAGGTTCCAGGGAAACCACTGAAATGGCTACTGCCTGTGTGCATTGTTTGTGCTAAACCAGTTAGCAGCCACAGCTAGGAAAGATTCAGATGTAATTTTTAAACTAGGCTAGTGAAAAATATTTCACCCTCCATCAGAGCTGATTTGAAAGGATTAATTCTCTGCTACACTTCAAGAGGGCAATGCTGCCAGACGTCATGAATCTAAAAGGACTTTCTGCAAAACATACGGCATCATACGAAATCATGGGTACCTTATATACTGTGCAGCCTCCTTTGTCCCTTTGATGAGGTTTAACTACTAACTTTAGGGTACTACAGGAACAACCCCCTAAAATTCCAGGGAAATTTGACTGCTTGAACTGGAGCAAAGCAGAAGTTAGTTACTCCATCAAGATCAGCTCTTCAGCACTGAAGTTATGTATGTATAATTATATACATATATATATAATGCAATACATATATATAATAAATGTATATAACATTTATGCTGGTTAAGAATATAACATATATTATCTACAGCTTGAAAGATTATAAATAGGGCTATTTTTATATGTTTTACCAAATATAAAACATGTGACTGAAACATAGGCAGAGATTCATCTCATCCTACTTTATTCACCTGAATGCTGGGCTAGGCTAGGCAGCGAGGTGCTTGGTACGCCAGCAGGAGACCAACACTCCCAAAGGTAGGCTCTTGTTGCCTGTGGGAACACCCTTCTGATGAGTCACCCTCTGAAGATGCTCATCTCCTTCCTCCACTACACAAACTGGATTATGACAGACTGCCCCAATCAGTTGTAACAAAATGTTCTGATAGTTATGCAAAATTCTGATCCTCCTCCTTTTCTCCCCCATTGTTTTTGTGCCGGTATGAACCCACTGACTTTTGCAAGGTTATTGAAACTCACATCCATTTAGTTATAATACCCACTCCAAAGTTATGTTCGCCTGGACTGGAAGCTGTTGAGGGCGCTGAATTAAACTGGCCTAACTTCTTCAGAAAGGTGCCCAAAAAGCAAGAGACTCAGAGATCGTCCTTTACATGAGGCTTTTCATCCAGGCTTTGCCTCAACAACAAACTCTCACAAGTTGGGCCCGACACAAGACAACTCTACCACAAAACAACTGAGAAATATAAATTGCTGTAACAGCCCCTCACCTCAGGATGAACTGCCCTGGATGCGGAGCAAAAGTAGATATCGTTCACACTTCACTGCATCACTTCCAGTGAATTTTGCTGAAGTTTTTGAGAGCTAATAAGCTGCCTGCTTCTCTTTCAGTCTTCAACAGTGTCAAGGCTGTATACAGAGAGACATATGGAAACAGTATCTGATCCAAAGCTAGAAACAAAAGAGCTTATTTCCCCTTATCTGTTGAAGAATCCAGTAAGCCTCTTAGGCAGGTAGTTGAAACTACAGTAAGGACAGTAAAATCCTTCCCAGAACTGAAGGATCAGGAAGAAAGTAAGAAACAAGAGGAAAATGAGTATGCTTGAGGAAAGCTTTAATCAAAAATGACGCACGGTGTAGGTCTCTTAGCAGACACTCCAGCACTCAGTAGTAGGACTGTTCCTGTTTTTGACTCAACTGGGGCTGTGTTTGCACCTATGGGCACGTCTCTACCCCACCTGCAAAATGGTGATAAATCCTTATGAATAAAATTTAGTAAATGTGAGCTAAGCCTTATTAGTAATAGGAAGCCACATTCTCCATGTCTTCAGGCAGGCAATACCCCAGGGAAAACAGCGTGGGATTTCCCAGCCAAAAGGTTAGAGGACAGAGCCTAAAGCTGTGGGACAAAGCCTGCATAAAGAAGAAGAAATGACCAAGAGCTATACCTTTCATGTACCTCTGGAATGGTGCAAAGTAATTCCCAAGTTAAGTGTGGCAAAGCAAAGCTCAGACATATTGCTCCTTTACAAACAGAGACATTTCATCAGATGACATCAAGACAAGTTTTGCCTTTGTTTTGCCCTTCATAACTAAAGAAGGCATCCCACAAAACTAATAAAATCTCTTCTTCTTTCATTATCTCCAAAGACCCTGTTTCAACCAGGAGCCAGCCTCTGCAGCAACTATTATTTTGCTCCAACCTGGTAAACCTCTTCTTCTCCCCTCCCCCTCCTCTTTCCCACCTGGGGAATTCAGCTGCTTGCAGAAAAACTTGAAAAGAGAAAAAAAGGAATAAAAATGTTGGTTTGCATCGCCCAGAAATGAGAACTGAAACAAAGTGAAACTGTACGCCTTGCCTCTGGTGGCTCTGGGACTTGGAGCCAAACCAAGGCCATGAAAACAGAATATTGCTCTTTGTTAACCATAAATAAATAAATAAAGGACTACTCACTCTTGCCCTTTGGGATATGTTTTCTAAGGAGGAAGAAATTCCCTGTGGAGTTTATTATGTGTAGATGGGAAATGTGCCTCCTAGGGAAAAAGCAGTGGGGGTAGTTTTACCCTTGGTGATTTCTTTCCCACCTTTCTGTCAGTACTTTATTCATTTTGCTAGTCTCCTTCCCCTCCCTTTTGCAATAAGTGAAGTCACACAAAGGAACATGCAGGTAATTCAGCCACCTAAAACTACACAGCATCTCTTTTCCTATATAAATGAACAGTGTGTGGCCTGGTTTCATTTGCAACTGTAAATGAAACAGGCCTACAACTGTGTTCATAATCCTCCTTAATTGAATTTCTGTGACAAAACCCAGACAAAATTATTACCCTCAAGTTAAGAGTTTGCATGAAGTAGCCAAGGGTTCCTGGGAAGCTTTAAAACAAATGCAGAACAAAACTTGATACCACAAAGCAGTTATTTGGTGTTGGTACCATTTGTTTGAATGGGGGAAGGTTTCCCTGGAGGAACAAGGCCGTTTTAATATGAGGGACAGGCTAGGAATTCAACAAAGGCCAAGAAAAAGTGAGAACTAAATAAGCAGCAGAAGCGCTTGGATGTAAACGAGCACATGCTGCTCACACCACAGCTACTGGAAGGAGGTGGTGCTGTCGTTGGGCTCTCCTGGCTTTTTGAAAGGGCAGCATCATTCACAACTTGGTGTGGCAAATTAAGAGAGTTTCACAAATCCAGGAGGACTTGAAGCAACTGTTTGGCTTATGGTGAAGTTCACACCCCACTGCAAGGGGTATCTCCTTTAACGCCCTCCATGTAGTAATTTCCTTCAATTAGATCACCAGTTATATGGTAAATACACAGAGCATTAGTAATGATGTCATGCTGCTGGTAAAATATCTAGACTTATTTTTAAAATGTGAGAACCACTACTAAATGGATGCAAAAAGGGCACTGCCCTGTGAGGCACTCCCATTGCTTTCAGAAGAAGAGAATTAAAGCCTTTCCTATTATCAAAATTTAGTGTTTGTTATTCTTTCAGATGGGACAGATGTTTTCTTGAATGACTGGGCAAAGCTGGTGTAAAGAGAGATGTCTGTTTGCAACAGCTAATTTTGCATGTCATATGCTATGAACTTGGACAGACACCCTATTTTATTCCAGAGCACCACGTTTTAGTCATCTCTGTATCAGCTAGTAACTACAGCAAGCTATCAAAGTTATTAGTGATCAAACCAGACTCTTTATGATTCAGTTTACATAGAGCTGATCAGAGAAGAGAAAACCATATCATCCCAAGGCAATGTCTGCCTGAGTTACTACCCCACACGCTCATAGAAATTAATAACTTTTGCAATTTAAGCAGGAGGCAAAGCTATAAGGAAATAGGGAAAGCTGAGGTAATGGAAAGAGAAATCCTGTAGTTCCTCAGCAAGCGCCATGTCCTGTGGGTCACCCAGCCCTCTCCCAGGCAGAGTTGTTGGAAATTTAGGGGTAGAGGAGGCTGATGGGGCCTCATATTAAAATTCCCTCAGATTTCATTACTTAGAATGGAAGTAAAATATCACTAGAATTGACTAAATGAGCAATACAGTTCACAGACAGGCAGGCAGAGACCAGTCCTCAGTTCCACAGATCTTTGTGCCACTGTGGGATGGTGTGTCCCTGTTCCCACCCTCATTTGCAAGGTAGAGCTAGCAAAATGGGAGACCTCAGAAGAGTTTCCAGGGAATGTTGCCTCTCCCAGGGAGGCAGTGGGGTAACAACCAGGTGCTTCTGCCTCCCCCAGCGTCTCTGCTGCACCAAATGTTTCAGCAGTTGCATTAACACCTGGTTTTGAGAGAATGCTCATTAGCCCTTGAGTCCTGTGCCACTTTAAGTAACCTTTTAAAAACACCTTTTTATAGCTTGTGTGCTCTGTTTTTCCTCAGGCCACAAGTTAAACAAACACATTCAACAACACCAGGGGCAGAGTGAAACAAAAATAAATAGATGTAGATGAACATGCCTACCAACCCCCTACATACACACAAAGGATCAGGGCCAGAGATCAATGTCTACAGGAAAAGGCATGAGAGGACAAATTCATTACAGTGCTTTGTCAATGGTGGCAAAAGAAGGAAAAAGGATCATTTAAAAGGGTGATGAAATGGTTCAAGAAAAAGCAATATATTTTTATGTACTTGTAAAATCCATTGGCAATGACTTTTCTGGTTAATTGGTTTCATCTTATTAAACTAAAAACCTATTTGTAAAATCCAGACATATTCGAGCGTAAGTCCAATTTCTTCACCAAAAGCCAATACGCCATTTCAAAGAAAAAAAATAAGCAATACAAACCAGTTTCCATTAGTCTAAAAGCACAGCACTTGGTATGGGGAAGAGAAATGGAATAGAGTGCTTGACTTTTCGAAAATGCACTTTGGAAAAATCATGTTACTCATACTCATTTACCTCCAAACTGCAGCTCCCTTCTTCCCTGGTCCTGTGAAAATGGATGAGTATTTTGGCCCAATTATGCAGTGATTTAGAAATCAGCCTTGTGCTATCTTTCTCTGCACTTGTCATGTTGAACTTCTTCCCCCTTATTAGACCACTCTTCTTCTCATTAAATAGTCTCTCTGTCTCACTTGCCAAAGAACTGCCAATGGGCCCCTGATTTTACAGAAGAATAGACACAGCTTTAGCAATGGGAAAGGGCCTCTAATGTACCATGGACACAGCACAGTGAAGCATGGTAATTCGCCTGTGTTAATGATGCTACTTCACAATGATCAGGAAAACAAAAATCTTTAATAGCTAAATGACACCCACTCCTTCCGCAGCCTGTTGAATTCAAAAGCAGTAGAAGCAAAACTCAATGATGTCCTTTAAGAGATGAGCTAAAAGTAGCTGCACAGTTGGTTGGTTTTTTTTTTTTTCCTAAATTCCTCATCTATATGGAATCACTAAAATGGGTGTCTTAGTGCTGGGAGCAGGACAGAAAAAAACAATACAAGTGTTTCAAAATGTTTTTGCAGCTTAAAATCAAGGGGTAAGGGTGGGGAGGGGGGGATGAATGAACATATATGCAAATGTTTTGTGACATAATATACACATGCATGATTCTCAAACCCCCAGATATTCTGCTCTGTGGGAGAGATTTTGTGCAAGATATCATTGAAAAGTGAGACTAAAGCATCATTACTTATTTCCCGCTTTTAGGTGAAAAGAGGAAGTTATTATTGCAGGAAGGACAGAGGGGCAGTCTGCATGTGCCATTGCTTATGTCAGAGGATGCTCCAATTCCACAAAGCACTGAGCTCTTGAATGCTAAATCAACCCCAAGAAATGTTTTCAACTTCAGTTCTCGTCAAAAGCTTTTAATTTCTTACAGTTGGGTTCCCCAGGCTGCCTGGCTGAGCAAAACACTGATTGCTTTGGCCAGTCAAAGTCTGGTTGCCTCAAAAAGTTAATCTTCAAATACAGCACATCAAGCTACTCAGTGGGAGAAATTCTGTGCCCAAACAAGACAGGCAGAATGACACTGACTTTGATGACATTTTTGGTGTGCATCAGAAGGAACCAGGGATCGTAGGCAATCATATGGTGCATGTTTGGTAATCCTTTGGCACTGTTGAAAAGCTGGAAAACAGACCCAGACACTGGTTCATGAACAAGAAGATGAACAATATTTACAATATTGCTCATACAAGAAAAAGATTTTATGACATTTTCCAAGGGCAAAAGGAGTGATTTGTCAGCCAGTTGCAGTTTCATGGATTTTGTAGCCATCTGATTGGCACACCTCAGACATTCCTTATCCATAACCTTCTGGTACAGCTTTGCAAAACAGGAGCAGGATTTGAATTCAAGAGGGCTGCAGGAAGGCAGAATTACTGAGAAATGAGGAACAAGCCATTTCACTGCAACACTTGTCCAGGCATTCTTCAATTCATGATGTTCAACATTTAACAAACCCTGAGGTAAGTCTCTATCACAACTAAGTGCTAACTTTTGCCGTAGAGTGCTTGGGGTGTTCTTGGGTTTTTTTTTTAGACTATTCATTGCAGAGTTCATCAGTTGATTGTCTTATGAAATCACGTGCTTACCACAGGAAAAGTTTGTCAACCCAGGTTGAAAATAAGCACCTGAAGACTCTCTAAATACTTGTTTACTCAGTCTTGAGTAGCACTCAAGGGAAGTACTAAAATCTTCAAGACAAATGCCACACCACATATTAAAAAATCACCCAGATGTTGTATTTTTAAGCCTTTCTTTACTAATGTGCCTGTTTCAGCTAAAAACATGTTCTAAAAATTCCCCAAGATGCATGTTTCAATGGCTGGCTCAACATTTGCTTTGCAGAAAATGTAGCTACGGTGCTAGCAATGGGGTTTTGGTAGGGACATAAGAAAATCAGCATTTTGATGTCCCTTAAAGACCACGTGATTTACTGTGATTCTAAACATTAACATTTTCTGAATGAATAATTTTGATACCTTTCATGTTGAGTTCTGTGGACCTTGCCAAGTTGAGACCATAATACTTATCAGCAATTTATCAGCAAAGCCATGGCTGACTCTTCAGAGGCCTGATATCTGAGACCTGTCCAGGCAATTTCCCTTTGAAGTCAAGAAGCCAAAGAAAGATTCCCAGCTGTGAGCCAGCACAAGTGCTTCTTGTGCGTGGCATTCAGTCTCCCTCCCAGACCTTACTCAAAGTGGCTTGGCAGTGCAAAAAAGGCATGTTGCCTTCCAGAGGCTGCTGGCAAAATAAACCTTCATCCCTGGGCCAAAATTCACTTCTGCAGCAGAAATGGAAGAGATGCTCTTCCAGACACTGCACATCTCAGATGGGCCAGGGCATGAAAACAAGAGAACTCTCACTGCTAGTAATGAATAGCCATCTCCTCATCCTGCCAAGCCAGGGCAGTACCAACTCCTCTTTTGGGGCAGCAGAAGCAGTGGAAGGAAACACAAAAGCAAGGGACAGTGCAGCCCTTTTACTGAGGCCATGGAGCTGAAAAGTCCCATGTGCCATGTGCTGCAAAGCCTTTAGCCGTTCAGTAAGCACATCAAGAGTGACCTGATGTCATGGCTACTCCCTCCTCTGCCCTTGTCTAAAGCAACAGCAATGCAGCAAAAGCATGTGAAAAGACAGGCTGGAGTACAGTTTCATATTAGTTCCACATGGTACAGAGTTTCACATAGTACATAGTTCCAGAGTTTCATCTCTGGGTGTCTCTCTTGAGTGTGAACAGTACTGCTCATATACAGGATTGCCAATACCATTTGGTGTGGTGGAGTTGGACAAGAAACTTGTAATAGCAACTTAAATAACATCCATGATTTCCCCTGTAGATTCTGCAAGATGAGTGCGTAGGTGCAATCATTAGATTCATTAATTCTCAAATAGACATATCTCTTTTGCTTGCTACTTGCCAGGCAGATATAGCCACCAGGGTGTGCAGCTATTAAATGTAAACTACAGTTCCTATCACCCTTTTTTGTTCTTCACCTTCCTTTTACTGTGCATTTTCCTTGAGCTCTTTCTCTTTTGATCTCCTTGAGAAAAATGGCTTCCTTTATTGATTAAATTACAAATTCCAACGGCGGGTTATTGAGTTATATGATAACACCTGACAAAAGCCATCAACTACAATTGAAATAAAAGGAAAAATTTCACTCTCTTTATTACAAAAGATTTGGATGTTGAGTAGCTGACTGAATTAAATGGAGATTGAGCAGATCTGAGAGAATTGATTAGGAAAAACAATGCAGAATTCAGAAAAGAGGAACCAAAATTAACAACTCACTAGTTCACCTTAGAAAAATGTGGGAAAAGTTGAGGAAGAGAAGGAAATTGCATCTTTTTCAAACATTCACAACCAAGAACTGCACCAAAGCTTGCCTTTGTGATAAGACTTCTCAGATACCCAACTCTGACAAGTTACCAAAAGCCAACAAATACATGACCAGGTGAGCATCCCTTCAGGTTAATCCATTCAGCTTCTATAGGCCTTTTTAACTAGCGGTATCACAAGCAAAATAAGGCTCTTGGCCTTTGTTCTGTGCCTGGAAAGAGGACTGCATGCCAGCTTTTGGTAAATACATCACTGCATTTTATCCAGTACTCATCTAAGCTAATGAGGTATTTTTATTTTTGCCTCCTTGTGGCATTTCCTGCAGTACTGACAGATGTCTCGGGCTTTCTTACTGCAGATTAAGCAACCATTATTGGAGTTCTTCAATGAAACAAGAAGCTGATAAAGCAAAGTGTCTAAAATGGCATGATCAACTTCAAAACCATGTCATCATCCAGTCATTTCCTTGCAAGCTCATTGCAGGGTACAGTCTAGCAAAGATGACTTCTAGCAAGGCTCTGAAAAGAGTATAAACATGGCTAGTAAATAAAGGTTGCAAACATGATATTATTTACTTACAGCCTCTGCATTACTGAAGTGTCATATTCGAAGTCATGCTCCAGGGAAAATCCTCAGTAACCTGTGAAAACATCAGAAAAAGAGTCTTCAGTGGATATTTCTAACTAAGTCTTCTATCTCATGGGAAAGAGAATTTAACATCAAATTTTGATATTATTTTGGAAACAAAATGAAAATGTGAAGATCATCTTATTTAACCACAAATCAGTGTAAAAATTCTCCCTAATGCTCATCCAAAGATTGCTTCAAAACTTGCTGCAGCTGCAATCATCTTCTCTGTATCTGCTTTCTCCAAAAATCCTAGCCTACAGATTTACTAGCAGCAAATGTTTGTAGAAACAATAAATAGCACATTCAATCAAACTCAGAAATTGTGCAGCCTTGCCTGAACTTTTCACAATCCTGAATGCTTCATCCTCACGAAAGAGACAAGGAATTGATTTTGTCCCAGTTTCCAAGTGGGAAAATTGCACCAGTGAGAAATGTAGGCTCTGAACACACATCTTATTCCTCACTGCAGTGCTCTGCTTAGGGACATTCCTGTCCGTAACACCCTGCCTCATCATTCACCCCCACCAGAGTTCATTGTACCCTCCATTCTGTCAGCAGAACTACTCACAAGTGCAGCCAGATATGGGTTAGTAAAGACCTATTTAAACTGTTCAAGCCAATCCAGGAGCTGCAGTCAGATGAAGATGTGTGAACACAGCGTACACGATTTGCCCCAGGTCTCACAGCAAGCCTGGCAGGGCAGACAGCTAGCATGATAGCTGTGAGCCCATATTTCCCCTTCTTTGAAACACAAAGGGTACTGATCCCAGGCAAAACACAGAATTAACAGACATACTGAAGAAACCCACACCTCAAAGGTTATTTTCATCATTTTCACCATATTGTCTTGCCCAAAATCCCCAATTCCACCACAATCTGATGAAAGTATAGAAAAAATTATTACAAATTATAACAAATTTTAGATGTTTTTTTTTCCCTAATCATTTATCCTTTAATTTTGTATTAGAGCATCACACCAAAACCTACCCTGTGCCTGAGCACAGTGCAGACACTGGCTATGGTAGTCCCTGCGCCCTGGAGCTTACCGGCAAGATATCAAGGAGCTAGAAGTGTAGGCAGGGAAATGACAGTGACAGCAAAAATCAGAGGATGCTTCTGCATAGTGGTTTGTGAGCACAAATCCCACTCAGCCAGTAAGAAATGACTCACTGTGAAGAGGTTCTGACCCTGCTACCTATTATGCTCAACAGCCGATCTCACTGAAACTATTTATCTAGTTATTTACATGGCTTCCATTAGAGCAATGGCTGAGCATTCACAAACCAGATGGCTTTTTCCTCACCACACTCCTGAGAAGAAGCACATGCTGTTAACTCTACATCACAGACAAGGAATAGAGATACGAAAAAGACAAATGTTTTTTCCAGTCTGCCAAAACCCTGTATCATGCCAAAGGGCTCCTGTGGGTTAAGGTGCTGCACTCAGTGACCAGCCATCAGACTTAAACCATAGGCAGACCTCTCACCACCCTGGTAATTCTTCCTTGAACATTGGCTTCTAAATCGTGTTAACAAGGAAAAGGAAAAGATAAAAAGGAGAAAAGGGAAAGGCAAAAAGGAAAGGGGGAAAAATAGAAAAAGGAAAATAAAAATAAAAAAGAATAAAGAAAGGGTCATAATAAATAACTGCAACATCTGAAAAAAGCAAACTGCAGCAACAGAGGAACCAGTCACCCAGTTCACTGAGAGGACTGAAGTAATTGTTTTCTAGAAGAAGCGTCATTCATCACATTTCCATAATCCTGAAAATGGTCTCACAGTCCCTTCTTTCAACATTTTAAGACTAACATGCATATGAACTCTCACATTTCCTTTCTTCCCCTATCAGTCTTCTGTTGTGGAAGAAATCATGGGAAAAGGACAAGGATGTGAAAATTTCTGCAGCTGTTCTGCCAGGGCTGAATCATGAAGATGGGAAACCTGAGGACAGAGCACCCCACAAAAGGACTCAGACTTTACTGCCAGTTGACTCGTGCTCTTTAAAATGGTTAAGAGCGGAAATGCATTTTTGCTGATATCCCAGGAGGCAGTTCAGAGCTCAGCATACCAAGTTGTAAGAAAATAAGACACATTTGATAGCTCAAACCTCCAGGACTGGTAGTTTTTTCTAAAAAGTAAGCCACTGGTCAGCACAAACTCTCAGGTTTGATTGTCAGAAGGACTTTTTGTCTGCGAACTGCCTAACTCTCTAAACATAATAGCCCCCTTCTGGCCAGAGAATAGAGGATTCCTGAAACTCACTCTTTGATCTACAAGAAACTGAGCCTTCTCCTGAAATTACTTCTCAGATGTTTAATTCTCTCTCAGGTTACAGGATGAAACCCTTTCCTATCTCTCTATTAATGCAGCATAGACAGATGGGATAGTCTTCATCTTTCAGAACTTTGGAAGTTCATTTCACATTTGCTCTAACAGGAATGGGATGTTCAGAGCTCCTACTGAGGTAAAAAGAATCAGACCTGTAGACTGTGCTCAATCAAAGCCAAGAAAATCCCAAGCTCGGCAGTCCCTCCATAGTGCTGCCATCAATTTAAAAAGAAGCAGGGTAATGTAAGTAGCACAGTATAATGGTCAAACTTCCACCTCCACACATGCCTCCAAATCTGTGCTGTCTTAGCCAAAGCAGGGAATTCCCAAATTAAAAGAATAAACTGTCCATCCCGACGCAAAGAGCCTGTGGGACTACAGGCAACATCTAGCGCAACATCTAGCTCACAACCTCTGTTGAGAGGAAGAAAGCAGGAACCTCCACTCTCCCCAAGGTTACACTTGTACCTCCACTGCTGCCAGCTGAGTTCTGCTCAGTGAGATCTGCTGGCAGTGGCATGACTGCCACCTTGTCACTGACTGCTCCCCCAGCCCTGGGCAAGACACATTGCCTTGCTCTGAGCATGCACAAGGAGAGCACAAAAATGCTCACAACCACTTTTGAAAAATCTTCAAGCACTGCAGATAAAATCCCCTGTGACTGCCATAGTGCAGGTGGAGCTGTACCAGAACCACCACAGGATGTGAACGTCTTCTCTTCATTAATGGGTTTTAGCCTCTCCTCATCCCTAGTCCAAGGCAGGGAGATGTTATTATCCTTTTCCAAGCTATAAAAAAACCCAACACAGCAGATGGGTTAGACACCTCACCCAAGATCTCTCAGGACACACACATCTGTACTTCAAACTGATCCCAAAATGCCACAAACCCAATCTACTGCCCTTCCCTTCAGCCCAGCCTAATTCTCTGAATTTCATAATGATTCAAAGCACTATTTAAAGCCCCTACAGCTATGGGTGTGTGCAAGGAATTAAGGCTGAGCCAAAAAGTTTGAATTCAGCAGCTCTGGTTGGGATTCTTCTTGGTAGGAGTGAAACACAGAGCTGTGGGGTTTTAACCTGACATGGAAAAGGTGGCATGTGTCATCTGGGTTATGAAGTAAACCCCCAAGAAGATACAGTAACAATGCCAATGTTCTCTCCTTAGCAATTAACCTGTCCCCTCAGCAGCCCAGTGGTGGCCACCCAGCTCAGCACAGCTTGCCCAAGCCTGCTGCTTGCTTGCATAGCAAGGGCTGCTATGAAACAGGAAAAAAAATAGATACAGAAGAACAGCTTCTAATATCCCTTGCAGTCTCCCAGTATAAAGGAAGTGGCCAGGCACAGTTATACACTGAAATGAAGGACAGCCAGGATAGCTGACAAGGTTCAGAGGTCCACAGCCCTGGTTTACTGCTCAAACTGTGCTAAGCTCTTTAGGTAAGCTTTATTATTACAGATGGTATTGCTTGCCCTAGATCTGATGACCAAAATGCAGTTGCTCTCCATAATCCTTTAGAGGCTACTTATAAATCAGAGAACACTTCACCTCTGGACACATAGCACTAACAGATAATAAGGTAAATGGTCTAATGTTTTAACCTTAACAGGCATTTGCTTGGGTTATTGTAGACAAAAATGAGGTCAGGGGCTGTGGTCATGAGCCTTAAGTTAGAAGAGACTCAGTCTGGGGGTCATCTGCACCAGCCTGGCCTTTATAGTACTGTGCACATAGCTGACACATAACAGCAAACTACAGGCTGCAGTTGCAAAGGTAAGAATGGGCTGCACAGTGAGAGATCTACCCCTACACAGCTGCACCCCACAGGCAGCAGTCACCTCCCCCTCCTGGACTCTGTCACAGTCTTTTTGTCTATTAGAAACAGCAACAGCAGCTACATGATTGCACTGAAAATAATTTCAAGGGCATCAACCCCTAAAAACACACAGGAAATACAATCTGCTTCTATATGAGCTCTTCCACTTTTCTCAGGCATTGGAGGGATGTCCTTCATAAAACATAAGAGCAGACTCTTGTTCAGACTGCATATCTGTATGGTTCCTTAGATACCAAAGAGAGACCAAAGGCAGGTCTTGGCATCTCATCCCCTTCGTATAAACTCTTTCAGAAAGTTAGAACTGACTTTGACACGAACATGATGAGAAGTGGGGAGCTATCTCTACCATTCTGGGGAACACGCCAAACCCTGTATTGACACTCCCCACTCTGTTAAAAACAAAACAAACAAAGCAAAAAAACCCAACAAAAACCAACTCTCCTGTTTGCTACTGATTAGGCAGCCAAATTAAAACTGATGAAGTGATTGGATAGGATCCAAAACTGTTTTATCTGCACATAAATCACAGCCACGCTTTACTCAGCCAGTATGGATTTACCGAGTTAGGGGAAAGACCTCTTATTCAGCATGCTGATTATTATAGCAATTAAAATATCAATGAAGCAAACATTTGGGATAGAAAGCTGTTAGGGGGTCCTGGAGAAATCAGTCCATTAAATATGAATTCAAACAAATTTCTAATAAAAAAAAAAAGATGCTTTAATAGAGAGTTGGTTTATTTCTTCTGATTAAGTATATGTTAGAAAAATCCAATTTTAAAGGAGGAAAGACACAAATTAACTAGCTGGACATGCCAAAGGAGATTAAAAAGGAAGGCTGATACATATTTCATGATCACCAGGGAATAAAAAAAAATTGAGAGATGTACTGTCAAACCAGACACAGTGTTAATAGTTAAAGTATATGGCAATAAGAACTGCTGTTCCCACAGCTATTAATGTAAACTGAAAATTGGGAGCAGGCTGCAGCAAAAGAAAATAAATCACACTTTTTTTTTTTTTCACTTTGAAAATATGTGTAAAATAACGCCCTACCCCCAGCATTCACCCTCTGCAACTCAACCCCCCAGCAGCAAGACAAGGACTGTCATTTCAGCAAGCTACAACTTCCAGGCAAGTGAGACAAGTGACAATTTCTTACTATTAATCATGGCTTATTTATTTATGCAATTTTTCTACTTATCAGAATCACTGGCCTGGAGATTATCTCCCCCTTCCCTTTTCAGTCCTGAGAAACTATTTAACATGGGAAGTGGCTAAGGGGGGCAAAGAGGAGAGAGTGTCATGTAGCCAAGTTACGCATCCCAGCTGGAATTTGGGATGATGTCTTGCAGTTCTGACTCCTTCAGCCAAGTTTCATACAGGAAGCATGAATGAGCCAAGAGTGCAGTGAAACACACTGGAGCCAATAAACAGCACTTGACTCCATTAACACACTCATGCTATGGATCCCATCATGACACATGACACCCTTAGTCACCTTGCAACATGTTTGTTCACAAGGTAGCCAATGACTTGCACAAGGGAAAGGTTCAGGAGCCAAGAATACCCTCTGATGAAGCCTTACAGATGCGGAGTACGTATGTATGTGGGATGCGCATGCAGATCCCCTGCAGAAGAGGGAAATGCTGCTCATATATAAGGCTTTTATTATGGAAATACTGGCTATGGAAGGTCATGGTGTTACCAGTGAGGTAAAGATCAAATTGAAACATTACAAGCCCTGGGAAGACAACCCCCTCTTGGACAGACTCTGCTCTCCAAGCCAGGGCTGGGTACACGGGTACCAAAAAGAAGCAGGCATCCCATCAGTTTATGCAGGTTTTGCCCATATGAAACAATCTGTTCCAGCTGTGCCACAGAACAGGAAGTTGTCACCAAGTGACTGGCAGAAGGGATTCACTCTGAGACCCTGGTTGTGTCTTCAGTGTTAGATTATTTGCCTTTTTTCCCCCAGTTACCCACAGCGCACACACATTGCTGATGCTCTCCTGCTCAACACACCTTGTGCCCCAGTCCCCCCCTCACTCAGACAAGAAGGTGGCTTCATATTTAATAAAATCCCCTTAGATGACCAGGAAAAAGTTTCTAAATTTCTTAGATTAAAATTGTGCAACGCATGCATTACAAGTCTGATGGTTACTTTCAAAAGCTATTAGTAACAAGAATAATTTCACCCAACATAGAAATACCTCCATTTTTGTGCTGGAGTAAGAGATAACTTTTGACGAATGCAGTTGACAAATTACCTCATAAATTTTGGAGGCATCAAGATAAAGGGCTTTATATAAATGTTGTATGATTTCTTTATGTATAAATATAAAACACTTTTACTGGACTGTTGATAAAAGCCTGAGCTACAAAGGACCTCTTTCCCCCAGTTGAGAAAAGGCAAGCTGCTAGACAAATCAGATCAATCTCTGCCTTTCAAACAACATAATGCAGTATAACTTTCAGGAGTAACACCTCATCTGTTTTTTTCCAGACTGCCTATCAGGAATCAAGGAGTAAGTAAACATTTGAAAAGTGTTCCTCTGAGAGCAAAGGTTTAGATTTGAGTCACAGGATCCATTGAAAAGAAAAATTGCTTCTGTGCATTGGGACAGTGTCTTCCCTTCTGAAAACTTTCTACAAAGAATAAATGGAGATAATCTTTTTACAAGGTATAGCCCATATGGAAATTCATTATTGCTTCCCTTTTAAAAAGTCAGGATAGCTCAGAAAGGGAGAATGGGGCCACTATTAAAAAAAAATAAAATAAAAAGTATGCACAAGATTTCCTAACAACTATAGCCAGTAAAAGCACAGTTAAAAAGATTTACCATGGTCTAAAGTGAAGCTCCTGTTGATGAGAACACGAGATAAACAAGAGGAAAAGACATAATAAAGCCCTAACTCACTAACAGTATTTAATGCAGAAGTGGGGGTATGTATACGCAGAGATTGTTGATTAAATACTTTAAGGATCCATTCTTCTCCTAGTACAAAACACTCGCTAGGGTAGGTTCAGCACTGTCGCTCCCTGAAGACTGCATTACTGCTTGTTAGCCCTGCTCAATCACTGCTGTGGAGACACAGCTGAAAGGAATCATTGTTCCTGCTTTACAAAAGCAAAACTGAACCTCCAGAGAAGGTGAGTGATTTGCACAGGATTTTTCAGCAAGCCAGTGGCACAGCTGGGGGAAGGGAGGAACCCAAACTTAAGGGCCAGTGTCTCCCAGACGCTAGTCCCCATTGCTTGCAATGTTTCTACTGAGAACATCACAAAGTTAGACATTATTTTCATTCCTGCCTACTCCACATACAGCTATAACTATTAATTTAAGTCTGTCACCAAAAGCATGTATGTGATGTGGAAGGTCACAGAGGCAGGGCCTGGGATACTGCTTGAAGACAACATTTATGTCTAAATTCTAGTTTCAACAGGTGTGCATCTAAATAAACTCTTCACTGGATTTATACTGGTGATAAAAATTTGATCCTAAAAGGTCTAAATTAAACCTACAGTTGCTTGGAAATAGTTTTCTGCTCTAGCTGACATTCAGCCCAAATTCAGACTAATTACATAGCATAAGTGTGGCAGGGACCTGTGGACAGAGCATAATCCTGCACTATATGCAGGATGTGATACCCAGACAAAGCAATGTAAGTCATGGAGCCAGACAGAGCACCCTGGGTGGTCACACCAAGCTGCACAGTTTTCTTTAACACTGACTAATTTAGGTGATTGGATGAGTCAAAGATTCAAAGGGAGCTTTAGTTCATTACCTTTTTTTTTTTCTCTTTGGCTAATGCAAGAGAAGTTTTAAGGGACAGAAGATCTTTTTAGCATATAGTCATGACTCTCATTAGCATTAAAAATATGAATATGAATATCAGGAGTTCAAGTGGAGACAGAAAATAATTGCAAACATCTTCAGTCAAAGAAAATGTCTATTCCTCTTCCAAAGAGTACAGCTGCTGAGCACCATTCTGGGAGACGAAGATCAGAAAAGTAAAACCCATAGATCAAAGTTCACTCTTTGCATTGTTTCTAAACCAGGCCCAGGATATAGTAAGTAGATCTGTCCAGGAAATTTCCAAGACCACTCTCTTCTGACCGTAAAGCTTGATTTGTCAATAATGACACATCCAGGCTTTTGGTTTTGCCACACCTACTAAAAAAGAGGTGCGAGGGGTCCAAGCTTGTCTTGGTCTCTGTCAGCACCCTGTGCAGTTCCCTGCTGCCTCATGCTGCGGGACTCCAGGGGAGCATCTAACAGGGTCTGCTACAGTGCTGATGGCTCCAAGCCAGCAACCCCAGCTTGCACCAGCCATACGACAAACTAAAATACTGAAAGTCCAAGCAGATTTTATGATCAAAATCACAGGGCTTCTACGACTCCCAGTAAGCAGCCAAATAGCTCTTAGTAAGATGACATTCCTCTGCCTCTAGGCTGCCCACAGTACAGGAGGGACTTGAGCAAGCCTCCAGAGCATAAGAGGCACACAAGTATTTCTTTCCTCTAGGGACACTGGCAGTCTGTGCCTTTGGCTATGTATTTTTCTCCAGCAGCAGTATTAGGCCATATGGTCCTGTCTTCCCTCGTCAGAATACCAAATCTATGCTCAGTATACCAACCTGCAGATGAACAGATCCTGCAGATCTCAATCCTGTATCTGGGATTTCTGGGGCTTACTGAAGACCTTTCTGCTGACTCTTGTCTGCAAATGGCATCACCTGACAAATCCCTGCAGCCTCCTTCATGCCTCTTCTTTTTCAGAGGACTCCCAGGCTAGAAGCTGCCTGAAGGACCTGCCACTTCTCCTGAAACTGTTGTGTGTGAATCCAGGTCTTTGCCAACAGTCCAAAGTGAAATGAATTCACAGGATGGGACAAGATGGATTATTCTGGAAAGCTCTATGTTGGGTCCATTATTCTACAAAATCAGAGAGAAACACTTTCTATTTCTGTCAAAATAAAAAAATAACTTTCTATAAGGAACTTAAAAATACCTTTCTATTTTCCAAACAGAAACTCCAACCTTTCCAAAGTGGAAACTTTTCCTAGTTTCAGACAGCACAAACTGGGCGCAAACTATAAATAGTATCTTCTTGTAACGCTAGAGTGGAAAGGCAGTATTACAAAGCTAACCCCTTGCAATGCTGTTTACTTAGTCTGGGATATATTCTAGGACTAAATTAGTTTCCATTTCACCATTCCCTTGCCCAAACTGCATCACATCTACCTATACAGAGTTATTGTGAAGTAGCAGGTATTTATGTAACAATGAACTCTGGATAAACACACCAGCAATATTAATATGGATTTGAACAGATATAACTAGGGCCTGAATGTGACCTACCTTACATTTTTAGTTAAACTCTGCTTTCCCCACCCATGAAATAGCATCTGCAAAAGTTGCATCAATTCCCCGCACTGCAGCAGGCACATTTTTTTATCCAACTGGTTACATAAACACACCTAGTCCACAGACAGTCTGAAATACAAGGTCCTTGCTCCCAGCAAAGTCAAAGTCGAAGTCCTATTTCGTTCAGTGACAGCAGAATTAAGAAATCCCTGAGCCATTTGAAAAACCCTACATCTAATGTCTGTCATTCTTTGCTTTGCCCAAATTCACAAATAGGCTGCAATGGCCTCAGAAACAGAGGCCAAGTCTTCCAGCTCCCAAATTTGTGTTTTAACTACTTGGTACATCCTCTCATCTGGGGCAGGAGAAACAGAATGATCAGAGACCAAAACCCCTCACGCTGAGCAATCTGAAAACATACAGACGTGTCATTCCATCACTAACTCACCAGCCTAGAGGCCAACTCCAAGACGAATGTCCTGGCAGCAGCTCAAGGTCAGCGTCCCAGAAGGTGAACCCATTAAGAATTAGTGAAGTAAAAGCTCTCTTTCAGAGGCAGTCCCACTGCAGTCTTCTCAGAACCCCCTGGACTCTGCAAACTTCCTTCTCTGGCATGCCTCTCTGGCCTTCTTCCTATTATTTCTCTCATAAGATTGTTTGTGGATGATTTATCTGAAAATAAATAAATAAATAAATAAATGCTTTTCCTTTTTTTTTTTTTCCCTTCATTAAAAGTGTGCCTGCATTTGGCTGACACAATAATGATGTTATGAAGTTCTACTTCAGCAGGGCTCTCTTTCCTTCTGTCAGGTCCTTCCTCTTTCCTGAGTTGTGTAACTAAGATCTTGGGAAAATAGCTCACAGCCTTCATAGTGAGCATTGCTTCCCCTTCTATCTTCTCCCTCCTCAGAACATTTTTTTAAACTACTTAAATGATCCCATGCCTGGTCTGAATATCAAGTCTGATTTAGTCATCATCTCTGAAGGCCTCACTTTTCATCCATCACTGACCAGGACACAGAATCCCTTTTCAATGTAAACATGACTCAGTTTAATTTTTCCAAAGACCACTTGTTTACTTTCTGGTAGAGACTAATGAGTAAATATTAGTTGGTTGGCTAGAATTTCATGAAGCCTAACTAAAATGATAGATGGCTAGATGCAGCATAAACATATGTTAAAAGGTTTTTAATCGTCCCCAAGACTACAGAGGCATCCTCTGAGGCAGCCAGGAAAGGGACTGAAGTCAATTTTCTGAGTCTCAGTGTTTAAATATAAGCCATCTTTCCTCCATATCTCTTTTCTCAGAAAATACTTACTTTCTGAGTTTCTGCCTAGCTAGCAAATATCTAAAGCTAGCAGTTATCCACCTCCAGTATCAACTCAGTTACAATTTTAATTGCTATTGGTTTCCTAAGTCATTGTCTCCTCTCATAGTAATTTTGCTGAAAATATACCTCCCGTCGCTGCATGGGCTCCATTCTAATCAAGCAACGCTGTTCTCTCCACATGTTTGGCACCGCATTTAAAAATCAAAATGCCAAATTCCCCTGCAAACAACTCAGATGCAGCATTTATATATGCCTATCAAATGCAGAGAGGAGTTAAACTTTGACCCTAAATAAGCTGATATATGCAAACATGACAGCATTTCTTTGGCTAGAGGAAAATAGAGATTAGTTATAAAGCCTTTACTTAATTCTTTATGGCTGTACTGCAAAACAAGCAATTATAAATCTCCTCAGATTGTTCTAAATAGTACAAGTAAACTTAACAAAATGAGATACACATGCCAACATCATAAATGCTTTTCCAAACAGAAATGTAAGGCACAGTTACAGTACCGCTTCAGGTCAGTCCAGTGCCGTAGTAATTACCAGTGTTAAGAACACACAAAGCAAAGACCAGATTCATAACAGAACCCAGCCTTTTTCACCTATAAGGAAAACAAAGATCAAAGAAAACCCATAAAAGAATGAACAAACTTCAGAGAAGTAATTAAATCCTTGAGCCTGCACTATATACAGAGCTAATGACGGCTCTGTTAGTGAGCTGAAGAGGAATGGCATAAAGGATGGAGAATCTGCCAGACACTGACAAGCCAAGATAAAATGAAGAGAAACAGTTATAAACAAAGACTTGTTTTCCCTTTGTGATGAACTACTCTGTTCAGCTACAGACCCAGAGCAGAGACAAGAATTAGTCTATGGTATCTAACCAAGAAAAGGTGAATGACACCTTCTTAAAGGAGGGAAGCTATTGGAAGTAAATCCTTAGTTTAACAACACAGGAAAGAGTTTTCTCATCCTACAAAGCATCTCCCATTTTACACGGGGATAAAAATGAGACCTTCTCAGGACAGACCACGTGGCATATGCACCCTAAGGAACAGCCTGATGCCCCAGCATCAAAGACTAAAGTTTAAATCTCTATGCTGCCTAATTTAACTAGATCCTGTAACATTTGTCTTTCACTTCTCAGCCAAAAGTCTAAGCCACAAAGTTACTGGCTATTTAGAGAGATGCATATATCTGTGTCTTAAATAGTGACCTGCAACAACTAGCACATTCCCAATCAACTCTTCTTTCTAATAACGCTACACCAGCCTGCCTAAGCTATACAAGATATCCCAACAAATTCTGAGACACCTGTGCTTTCACCTTTTAACGACAGGGCTGTCTGCACGAAGGCACACTTTAACTCTAATCGCACAGCTTTCTGCAGCTCCATACTTTGCTCAGTACAAACATGCTCAGGTTTGTGGCCATTAATAGGGACATGTAGGACCTTTATTCAGAGAAGTGAAGGCAAGAAGGAACCAACAGATCATTTTCTCTGACCTCCTGCTGGCAACCCAACTTCCCTAGTCACAGTTGAGCCCAGTAAGTGCTACATGTTAGATGACGAACACTGATAATGTGCATGTGTAGGTCCAAAAAATATTCCCACAAAACACCCAGGGAGCATTACCTTTCCTAGGGTCCTGGAACAACTCTACTAGTGTAAATGGTATGGGTTCAACAACTTCACATATGAGGGGTGGATTGAATCTGTGATTGTCATTCTCCGACCCCAGCTTTCCCAGAGATAAAGAAGGAGGGGAGTGAGAGAGCGAGCTACATGGTTCTGATTTATGGCTGACTGGGTTTAAACCACGACACCAGCCAAAAACATTGAGTTACTTCAGACAAAGTCTTGCACTTACTCTTGATAATTTGCATCTACTTTCCTCAGCATTTACAGCTTCTTCTTTGACATTTAGTGCAACTGCTGCTATTGCTTTCACTGACTATCACAAACACTTTATTACTAATTTTCAGCGCATCTGCAAAGAGTAGAGAAGATCTGAGAGCAACTGGGATCACAAGCCCTCCAAGCACCTTATAAATTTACGAATGGAACAGAAACTTAGAACCAAAGCTTAGAAACTCACAACTGCAATAAGAAGCTAGCAGCTAGGTAGCCCACACATCCGGTAAAGGATGTTGCAGAACCAAGAAATAAAACAGAATGTATTGAAAAAATTTATTTATTTCTACTGTAGAGGAAACAATGCCCACACCAGTACAGATGACTGCTTCTGCAAGTGTTTGTGTGTTTGCACTAGGGAAAAAAAACTTGATCAGAAGCCAGCCTTCCATCTGAAATTCTCTGGTAGCTGGAAACTGATAATTTTCAATTTTTCTGATTAAAATCTCAAAGCTTAAAGAAAGATTTTTACAAAAGCAATGTTTTTACAGGAATAAATTAGTTTTCCAACCAGCTCTTCAACATAGCCATCCATAGTAGTAGGTAACATCTAGTGCCAGTATTTAGGCTGACCTCTAGTGGAAGGTGTCCCTACTCACGGCAGAAGGGTGGAACTAGATCATCTTTAAGGTCCCTTCCAACCCAAACTATTCCAAGATCCTATGATTGATTTTCTTCAGAAAAAGCAACACTTCTTTATTTCTCTTTGGGACACCACCCATTTTAATCTCAGGTAATTATGGAATAAAATCTACTGTCTTCTCCACTTCCATTGCTGCTGCCAGAGACCAATGACGCAAGATTTTTTGTCTTTTATAATGTATAGTTAGAACCCTAGCAAGCTTTGCCCATCAGATCATTCCATGAACTTTCCAAATGACATGAGATCACCGTTTTACATTCACTTCCTGATCATTATCAAAGTCCTGGAAAAATTGCGTTACTTTTTGAGCAGCACAAATTCTTATGAGAATTCTGTTACTTAAACAGAGTAATCATCAGCTGGGTTGGATAACATAAGCCATTTCCATGAACCGAATGCTAACATTTCAGTTTCAGATATTGCTAAACTCCCCAGTGATAATCTCATCAGATCATCAGCTGTTACCTGGGACCCCTATAAAACCTCCTTAATTAGGTACTTTGTACTTGTCAATATATTTAAAATAAAGCAATAAATTTCAACATATTATCTGTGCCACAGAAAGATAAACTTTTTTGTTAATCACTTGTCTTCCTCCTATTAGAATCACTGACTTAAATATCAGTATCAATTCTTGCATTGTTCACTATTTCCAGTAAGTTTACACTGGAAATACATTTGACCCACTTTTACTCAGCTGTGAGATTCTGGCAGTATGCATGCATAGTCTTTTTTTCATAGAGCCTTCTTGGCAACACAGATATGAGGCTGTTTTCAGACATGCTCCTAAGAAGTGCTGTAGCAGGCAGGAGATTAGGAGTCCCTTTGGAGAAGCAAGACCTGGAAGTGGTTAATTAATATCAACCACTGCATTACTAACAGCCACCAGGTCAGCTCTGCTTCAAGGAAACCATGAAAGTGGAACTTTGAACAGCTAGCTGTGGGGTGTCCAGTTGTCTCCACAACACAGTGAAGAGCCAAGAGCCCAAGTCCCAGTCCCATGCAACCCTAGGAAAAATTCCCACCAGACTTTCTTTAACATGGCTCTGGTCAGACACAAATGCTGTAAGGCTGTAACGTGGTGTAAAAATCTCAGCTCATACAAGCACAGCACACTTAACTTTATGTTTCATATTGTGAAGCCACCAAAAATCTAATTTCCTTCTTCACTGTTAGAGATGAAAAAAGGATTCTCAACATGTAGCAATGCTACTGCAGTGCCTTTATTCAAATACAGATTATTAATGCAACTAATGGATAGGATGGACAAGGCTGACAAAACACAACTGGGCTCCCTGGTCGAACCCACTGTATCAGGCAGAAAAGATTCAACTCCACACTTGCTGGATTCAGAACCCAAACTATTTCTACCTAGTTTGTCATAACTACCTCATTAAGCAAATTATTTCCTTTTCTGCCTACTCTTAACCATCTAAAAGTTTAGCCTCATTTCCAATTTGAATTTGCCCTTTATTAAATTGAATTCATTGTTCTTTGTGTTACTACTTCTGTTATGTGTCATTTCCTTTTGCCAGTATTAAATGACCCTTAAAATGATCATCCTGCCATTAAACATTTCCTCAGATGAAATTCGCTAAATTCACTTCCATTCATCTCCTTTAATGTTGTGGTCTTCCTTTGGAGACCGGTTTATGAAGTTAAAACCATGATCTTGGTGCATGACACTACAGGTGTGATCTTAGCAACAGTAAAATAACGCATGTGTAAATTCTCTTATCCTGCCACAGCTGTTTTTCAGCCTTCAGGCCTTATGAGTGATTATGTTCTTTTCAAACACACCACACTAAAATGAGAGGTGTTTTGTGAATTTTCATGATCAACTCATTCTTTCCATGACTGCCTCCATTTTGCATTACTCATACTCAGGATACATTTGGTGAAGGCTCTGGTTCAGATCAGACTCTCCCTTTGTGGCACCACAAACATCAATACATAGAATTAAAAATCTGTGGGATCTCAGTGCTGCCCCAAGCTTTGTGAGAGGTGGCAACCAGGGAGATGATGGGAGATGCGAGGATCATGCTGCCAAACAGGGACGAAGTTAAGAACTCATATGTTTTCCTGATGCTGAATCTTGAACTTTGGTGCACAGGATTTATTGTGGAGTCAGGCACTGTCCAACACCAGTAAGGTTAATGCAGTTGTGAGTTTCTACTGAATTACCTCTCCCTTCATTTGTATATTTTTTAACTCAGCTGTACTCTTTCATATGCATGCTACCTTCTCACTGTTTGATACAATTGTTCCCTCGGTTATGATCTTTTCCTGTATGTTTTTGGATCTGGACCAAACCCCACCTTTTGTGCCAGAAAACTGCTGGGTAACAATGCATTTTTTAGTGCATCTGAGTGAACAAGCATAGCAAATGCTGAGGAGAGCAAATTTTGAAGAGAATGAAGGAAGTAAATTAGTGTGAGAACCGGGGCCCAAAAGCCATTTTGAAAAGACATTTCTAAGCTACCTTAATCGGCTCAGCCTGCCATATTTCAAAACAGGATCAATGGACAGAAGTAATAAAACTTGTCTGATCAGTTTAAGCACAGGCATCCCTCACAGTCGCTTTCTGCATGCGCGCACATGCACTCACACAAACACACACGCTTCTTCACCACTAGGATCAAGCCTCCTAAATTTCTTCCATGATTAATTTGCAAATTGGTAATAACACACTGGAGACCCACCTAGAAGACTGTGTTACAGGACATACGTTCTGCACCCTGAAGGTGCTCACTTCTAAGTTGTTGTGGTTTTTAATTAAATATGTATACGGACATAATCTGAATATCTAAGTAGGTATATGCACATGGTATATGGTATATAAATAGGTATATGTAATATCTAAATACGCATATGTACACAAACATTTCTTTATAATTTTGGCCTTATATGCCCCCGGAGAGCAAAACACTTGGAAATTTTTTGGGCTGTGGCAGCATGGTGAAAATCTCTCTGCTCTTAGTCAAAGGCTCTTAAACTCATGGAGATATAAACTACCAGAAGTAGAAATCTACTGAATGTAAGAAATGTGCTTTAGATAAACAGCAGGGAATGAAGTACAAGATGGCCTAGTGTTACTTGGCTTGATGAAGTTTTACTTTCAGCAGCAGAGCTTTTAGTGTTCCTCCTTTACTTTAAATGAAACTTTACCATGGAATCTTCCCTGTATCATGACCTGGGACTCATAAAAACAATGCAACAGCCTATATATTTTTCTGATTATATTTTCCAGAGCCAATTTCACACAGGTTGTTTATAAGTCACTCACCAGAAAGCAGAAGAGAAGAATGATTTCCATCTCTTTACTAAAAAGCAAAAAGTCTCAAACCAAACAAAATTGTACACAGCTGTGTGACACCAGCAGTGACTTTTATGAAACCATACGCCTGGCTGAATGGTGTTTCACTCAGCTGATGTAGCCTTATTGGAAGGTTAACGAACAGGCATGATCTTTGACTAATAAAGGCTGAATTCATCATAAAGGAGATGATACATTTCAACTTACAAGCAGGAAGGAGGTGTGTATGTGGAAACAGGCAGGACAAATCTCTGCTGAGTGCTGAGGGCACTGTTGGCATGACATAACTTGCAAAGCAGAGACAAGGGGCCTTTTATGGGGTTTCATTACGATGGCACATGGGGCAAGCAGAGCCACATCTTGCTCCAAAGCCCCCTGCAAAGTTCCTTCTCCAGAGCTACAAGGCAAATCCAGAGCTTGTTTCTCAGCTAGAGGATAAGAGAAATCAATGTCCCAGCTCTCATCTGCTTCTGTGTTTGATGCTACTTACCACTTTTATGGACTGTGATGCAATTAAAAAGACAAGAGAGGCTTGCCAGCCTGGGTTATTCTTTTTTCCTTCAGGACGTGATAAATGCTCCATCCCTGGCCGTGTTCAAGGCCAGGCTGGACAGAGCCTTCGGTGACATGGTTTAGTGTGAGGTGTCCCTGTCTATGGCAGGGGGGTTGGAACTGGATGATCTTAAGGTCTTTTCCAACTCAAACCATTCTATGATTCTATGTGAAAGAAGGTCTCAGATGCACACCATTTCGAAAGCACATATGTGGAAGTGTGAGCTGCACCACTCCTGAGAGACATGGCTGGGCCACCCCAGGCATCAAAGAGCTTCCACAGAAAAGAGGAATCCTCACCTGCTCTGTCTGCTGTGGCAGAGAAAGCAAGAAGCAAAGTTTGATTTTATTGAAGCAAGCCTTCCTTTCACGTATGGGTCCATTTCTGCAGAGCCTAAGCCTGGCAGGCTTCTTCCAGCCACACAAGGAAGCATTTCCAGTACACCCTGTCCCGAGACCCTCCCTCCTTCTGTTCCCTACTCACACACATGCTCAAATCCCATCGAGGTAAACAAATGATAAGACTTCAGGATTAGGTCTACTGACCTCAGAAGGAATTTTGCTCAAACAAGAATTAAGCCTGGAAGGATTTTGTCCTTACTGAGAGGCTTCTAAGGGTTTCCCACATAAGAGCTTCAGGAAAATGACTAGTGGAATTTACATCCTGCTTTACTCCCTCAGTCACTTTGGCAGCTTATCCTGGAGGGCACCAGAGCTGGCATTCAGACAAGCCGTCAGCTCACAGCCTAACAAATTATTGATCCTCTCCTCACTTTGAAGCAGACAACAACAAACTACTAAATGCACTGCATCCTTCAATATCTCCCACTAGAGAAATACCTGTTTGTAACATTGGCAGTAAGCGGGCATTTCCATCTCTCAGGCCATCTCAGGTGGATGGAGTATGGCACTTTATGTATTTATTCTTCTGTCTTCAACCAAGGATTGGTGACTAGTGGAGACTTTTGCACAGAACATGACTTTCAAATCCATACTCAGACACAGCAAGACATATGTCTGAATGTTCAAGTGCACATACATAAAGTTGATTGAATTTGGAATGCAGAAGGTGTCCAACAGAAAATGGGGTTAAGAGCTTGTTTTCCTCAGTATTACATATAAGAGGCAAACACAGTTTTCCATGCGTCATGCACTTAATGAGCTCCAGATTGCAGGATACAAAAAAGATCTTGACATTGACTCGAAGAAACAAAATGTTCAAAATTATCTGGATACATTGAGGCACTTCATCATACATGGCACATCACCACACTAAGTATCAGTTCTGCAAAATTCCTGTCATTTTTCTGCAACTAGTAGCAACGTTATCCAAGCATTCTTGTTTTCCTCCTGCCTTCTCCACTGCTCACTCACTAGGGATGTAGGTTCTTCCTTAACCCACTGCTCTGGAGGAGTTGAGCCTTCTGCTACTGATGGTATCCCAACTCTGCAGGCCCCAAATGCTGAAACTTTTTTGGGGCAGTATGCAGCAGCCAAAAAGTGCTGGAGACTCATCATTAGGCTCATGTTAAGAGCGGCATGAAGAGTAGCACCTAATTCTACCCCTCTGCTAGTAGTCATGGGAGCATCTCTCCCTCATATCAAGGGTTAGAAATGAGAGCATTAGATGGAGGTCTTCACAGACTGTCCCATTGGGGTATATGGGACAGACCCAGGAGCTGAATGAGCCCAGGATCTCAGTCTTCTATTACATCTCCTATGCAATGCCTCCCACTGCCTTGTACCACCTCATGTTAGGACTAGGAGGGGTCTTGTGCAAATTCTGTCTGCTCCCAGTTTAGAATACCAATAGATCCAGCAGTCCATCTATTCTGCATTTAAATTCTTCTTCTGCACCTGATATCAATATGGTTTTCATGCAAATTTTTACTACATGGGCTGCATGGATTCTAAATACTCATTCAGTTGACACACCTAAATAGCTCTGAAAATTATATTGTGGCTTATCAGGTCAATGATCTACAATTTTATATCTCCCTAAACACGTATTTATAAACAGCACTATAAACATTGTTAAGGTTACTGTGTGAAACCCTTATACTATTTCTATGTGTATTTTATGCAAATGCTAATTTTATCAGAAACATTACGCAGAAAAAAAATTACTTTTTCTTCAGCCACTCCTTTTATGATTAAGATTGATATAACAGAGATTTCTAATGTGCAAGAAATACTCTGCACCACAAATACTTCTCATTGCCCCTGTGTATTGCAGCATGTCCCAATTTCAAGAGTCTGCTTTGCTTTAGATAATGTTGCCAAGTTACTCAAAAAAGACCCCTCAATGATGGGCTATTTGCATCCCAGTGTCATAATAATGTGTCCTGGTGACACTGAAACATCAAGATGTAAACAATAAAGAGACAGAAGCACATTGACAGAGGTGGCTAAGTCTAAAAAAATGCAATTCCAAAGCAATGTGGTATTTGGACCATAGGATACGTTGTTCGTATAGGTGCTTGCAGAACTAGGTGCCAATTTTAGCAGTTCTCAGATGAATTTGCAGACTAAGTTCATATGTTAGGCTCACTGCAGAATAGAGACTTCTACAAATGCAGATTTGTATACACTGAAAAGGCTGAAATAATCACTCCTAGCCTCAATGCAGAGATATAGGAAAACATTTGTTTTCAATATTTAAATTGACTAACACTACAGGATAGCTCATCATTAATACAAACATATATAATAACAGGCAGAGGACAGCACTGAGACTGACATCTATCCTGGCTGGCTGATTTTGCAGCCTTAAAATACACTGGATACAAATGAAATACGAGCCATCATTAGAGCTGCAGCAACGTCTTAGGTGATGGACTGATAATAAGACGAGGTAGATCATGTATATTTTTTATTGGACTAATATATAAACTGTTACACATGTGCCCTCAGGCCAAAAAAGCCTTCTGGAGGCTGGTAGCAGAAAGAACATTTCTGGCCCGAAAGCACCTCCCTGTCCCGAACCAACACAAAGCTTTCACCTCTGTCTATTTTATCTCAAGCAGCTGAAAATACTTTTTTCAGCCTGTGACAAACAGTCACAATGACAACTTGCACAAACCCAGCAGGCCCAGCAGAAAAGTCCTTACCGCTTAAGTGCTGTTTGCTTTTTGCACTGTCTCTATCCATCCAGGATATTTATAGAACACAGTCACTGGGACATTCAAAGCCCAATCATGGTGACTTGGCAAGTTTCGCAAGAAGCACAGTAGGGAAAGGAGCAATTCTGTGTGAAAACACACAAATACTTTCACCTGTCACTAGTACTTGAGTGTCCCTGGAACTGAGCATTGCAAAATTCTTGGGGTTACAATGCAATTTAAGGAAGGAAAAATATTGTTGTCAGGGTGTTGTTCAAAGGCAGTCAAATGTGGATTTGGCCAGGAGTGACTTCCATGTCTCTTCTGATAATGTTTCCAGGCAAACTTAAGGGCCACTTAGCAGTGACTTGAACAAAGTGTTTCCAAACTAAAAGCCTGAAGGGGTGTTGGCTGAGTTTAAAAGTTGGATTCTGAAATTAGGGACTGCAATAATTTGGACCCTGCCTAGACAATCATAGAACTCAAAACCAACTTTATTGTTGTTTACATAATAGCAAGAAACATGTGAAGCACAGACAGTTTAAGTGATCTGGCCACCAGGATCAGAAACTTAACTGTGATCCGTTGCACTTGCAAAATACCTTCTGCACTAGAGCATGGGCTGATTTTTCAAGTCTCTAGGAAGCACATGAATACTCCAGCAGTATTTTCAGCAGCACCAAGACTAAAGTGGTCAGAAAAATCTTTGGACACTGTTTTTCCTTGAGGCAATACTGTTTGGGAAATTGTATCAGTTCTGCTGAAATTGTGTCTGAAAGGAAAAAAGGAAGAAAACCGGGAAAGTAAATATTCTGAAATAAGGTTTTGCTCCAGCATGTTCTGTGTATTGTGCATTTGAAGACAGGCTTTTCTGTGAATGCCAAACAAAGCTGCTCCCCCTCAGAATTTCCTTTCTAGTTTTGAAGTTTTCTGGGTTTGTTCCTATTCACAATAAGTGCAGACACTAAAATCTTATATAAAATACAGCTTTCGTCCATCCCATAACTTACATCTGAAACTCCATTCCTCTCTATAGGAACAGTGTATCCGAGCACTTCACATAACACCTCTGTTCTGTGCCTTTTGGTATTGGTAGGCATTTAAGTATTTTTTTAAATGTGAATTTGTCTGGTTAGGAAAAAATGAGGCCAGGTAGCCCTAGAGCGTACAGCCAACTGCACTTCCAGACAAGTCAGTTAGTTAGAAGTATAAGGCTATGAATAATCTGAGCCCAACCCTCCCAAAAAGAGGAAATAAAATAAAGGCAAAGGGGAGAAGAGAGGAATTCAAACAAGCAGCATCCCTGTGATAACGACAGCGCTGGAGCATCACTGTAGTGTAACCAGGCTGTGGTAGGCAATAACATTCTTCCCCAGAGGAACCTATAGGTTTATGACAAATCAAGGATGATGCTCAACAGCTATTTGATGAGCTCTGCAACAGCTGCTGAGGTCTGCGTGCCACTGCAACACAGCTGGAAACGCACAGTGCCACAGCATTAACTGGATAATAACTCAGGGCTTGCCAAGCACTGAGTATCACTAACTTTTTCTGATGAGTTATTTGTGTCCATAATCATCTGTGAAACTCTTTAGGAAAGATGTTCTCTGAAAAGGAGGATTTATCTGAAAAGGAACCCCCTGCCATTAATGAAGTTGTCTGCCCTTAAATCAGACTCAAACCTATGGTGTGGTCTTAAGGCACTTAAATGTTTTCCCAGTAATGGAAATTTAAGGAGTTTTTAAAAGAGAAAAAAAATGGCAAATAAATGAATCGGTGAACCTTTGTCTCTCAGAAAGGATGATTTGCTGGGGGAGCAGAACTACCACGTGCCCATCACAGTATGATCAGGGATGAAAAATTTTACATTATTGGAGAGCCATTTTTGACTTGGAAAAAAAAAATAATCCTAATAGTGCAATCATTTAAATCTTGATTGTAAGACATCATCTGCTCAGAGTAAAGGCTGGCACCAGTGAGCAGGACCTAGGGAACAAATTGTGTCACAGGCAGTTCCAGTCCCTTCGCTCCTGCCAGGGAAAAGCTGTATCCACTTCACTGCAAGAAACATGAAACATCAGGCTGCATGCAGCCATTCTACAGGGAAAATAAGGGGCAGAACCAAGCTTGTTTCTTCCCCTTGCTCTGTCATGCTGGAGTGAGTCAGGAGGTGTAGGGCACAGTGAGAGACTACTACTCTACTCCCCCTTGCACAGAGACAGGTCAAGCCAGCCCAGCTCTCCTACTTTGGCTTTTTTGTGTATAGCACAAGAAAGTCCCTGGCACAGCTCTCAGCTAAGAGATCACTCCTGTCGTTGAGTGATTGCTCTGGCCAGTTATGGGAGCATCTCTCAGCTGGTGGTGGAACAGCATCACAGTTGTCGTCACCATTTCTGGAACTGGGATGCTCTGCAGCTGCTATGCTTTTGGCGAGCCCATGAATCACTGTTCACAAAGAGGCAACAAGGGAGGGTATAGCAGGTGAAGGCGAGAAGGAAGTCAGGGGGCACATTCCTGTCTTTGCCTAAATAAATGAAAGATCAGCTTTCAGTTCAGACTTAGTCATTCACGCATTGCCACACTGACCAGTCTTTTCCTGTCTCACACATACCAAAGGCATCTGCCTTAACGAATGTAAATTAAATAAGAATCACTGCTTTCTCCTTCATTATACTAATGCCTAGAGCATGAAAAGGTGGGGGTATGAAACCCAGCGGAATCTTACTCTGATTTACATCAAATGCCATTTGTATTTTTTCCCTGGCTGCCTGAGAGGGAGGGAATCCATAGAATGAATATGGGAGGTCTTTATCGCCACCAAAGGAGCAGAAACACAAGAAAACAGCAGATGGGAGAGAGTGAAAAGAGGGAAAGAAAGTATTTCAAAGTGAATTTATAGCTGTTGTTTCTTGGACATTTCACAGGTTCATACTGAGCATGTATGTTGAGGAAGGAGGGGAGGTTTATACAGCTAACAGCAAAGCCTGTGATTTAATTCAAGAGGTTTCTACTGCTCCACAGCAGTCCCATGCACTGCTCTGTAACAGCCTTTAAGGCATAATGATGGCAAGACTCCCCTTTTAGCAGCACTGATTTTGCCAGCATTAGAGGGAAAAGACTCATTTTAATGGATCTCAGCATGTTTGACATGCCTAGTCTTTTACTGAAGGTAGGGACAGAGCCCACACAGACCGCAAAGACAAAGGCAGGGCATCCCCTATAGACTCCTGCTCATGTATCAGTGAGCAACTGCAAGAAGCCTGTTTATGCAGAACACACACATACACACCCCACAGGAGCTACAACGCTGAGAAGAGCTGTATTAGCCGTATTCTCCATGGACAACCTGATAATAACTGCACAGTGCACAAACTCTTCTTATTCTCCTCACGTGACATCCTGGACATGCCACACTGAGCTCACATGCAGAAGGCAGCAATCAAGCAGAACAGAACAATATCCAGCCTGGTTGTATTGTCTCCCCAAGAAGTCTCAGTGGTAATCAGGCCTTTTATTCCCTTATGCATGATGACCGATCAGGAGAATACATGATTTTCAACTCCCAATTTTATCCCAAGTCTTGCGCTGGCTGGTCATCCCTTTAAAGCGCTAGTACCAATAGTTGCACAAAAATCAGTGCTGTTCTGGTTCCTTGGGATATGATCATTTCTTCTTCCTAATAACTTGGGAACTCAGGAACTACTTTTAATGCATACCAGAAAAAAGTGGAGGTTTCCAGGATAATAAAGTTCTTACAAACTTCACAAACAGAAGCTCTGGAGAGGACATGGATCTAGCAACTCCAAGAAAAGGCTGAAATGTGAACTCATGCCTTATTAAACTAAACCACATTGGAAATAGCCTTATATATGAGACTTAACTGCATTCATCAGGGTCCACAACCAACCACAAGACACAAATTTGCAGGAAACCAGGCTTAACTTCTTCCAGTACTCATTTGAACTAAAGACTGAGAGAGAAGACTGAAAATCTAAACAATAAAAGATTTACCCTCCGTTGCCATAAAATACATAAATAAAACCAAAATGAACCTCTAGTCACTTTTTCAGTTTTCAGGCTCTGTAAGATAAACCAAATCTCTCCAGGCCTAATCTCACAAGGTCTGAAAACCAGTGTGGCAATATGATACTTGGTTCAGTGTCTGCAGCTTAACTGTAATTAAAACATTAGACATAAGACTGCAAATCAGGGTAGACACAGCTCTGCCTAGGCTACAGAAATCAAAGCCAAAAAAACAGATCAGCCAATGTAATTGCAGAGAAACTCCCATCCCTAACATAATGTTTAAAAAGCATCTGTTTCTAAGGACCGTTAAATTAATAATCATGAAAAACAATGATTTTCCCAAAAGCTGTTTTATTTCCCATCATTAATTCAGCTTCTTGGAACTGCTGAAGAGATGTGGATGCGAATGGTGAACCTCACGTCCTACGTGTGCCACATTAAGATGGTGCTATTGCAGAGCACTACAGCACTCTCCATCCCCTCACTAAATCCGCCTTGGGGACAAATCCATCCCACACTGCTGGGATTCTGCCAGAACCACCACTGCAGACCACAACAGTGATAACGTTGGCATTTCTGGTACTGTGTTAGCTAACGTGGTTTAAGATGCTGTTATTTCAGGCTTCCTAAGCAGATCTATCACTCAGCTCCCATTTACGCTGTCACCGATGGAGCGAGTACCCGCAGGGAATTAGAGCTCTGAAAATCTCTCCATGCAGACAGGCCCAGCGAGGCCTCCTCCTCATGGTGATTTACTTCACTGCAGCAATGAAAATTCCTGTCTGGAACCAAGTGCCTGACTGCAAACTTACCACAGCTCCAGGGTTAGCAGAGTCAAAAGGTCACAGTATTTATTTGTTGCTCTTCCAAGATCACTTTCCCATGAACTTGATGGATTCTTAAATGCCTCCTATTGCACAGAAGACTGTGATTAATCTGACTCTTGGTTCAGTTTGGGACCAGAAGTGTTTTCTTCTAAAAACTTATGCTTAGATTTACTCCTCAGATTCTTAGGAGTTCTAAAAGTGAACAATTAATTTAAAACTAAAATATGTAAAGGTCTTCTTTTAAGCAAGTATTATGACTGCAGAAAATAAATTACTCTAATTCTTAATGTAATACTTTGCCCAGCAGAGGAAGAATTCCACGCACAGGATCTTCAGCCTCTCTTTTTCCCCTCTCTGTGTTAAGCCATGGAAGAAGTCAGTGCTGCTCCCAACCTTGCTACCCACTTTTGTGCTGTTGCATGTAAAACTCAAATTTCATATGTGTTTTCTCAGCTAATAAAAGCACTTCTCTCTGTCTCTGAAGTACAATATTATGTAATTTTTAAGTAATATAATAGAACATGGTGATTTTATACAGTCTTTCCTAACTTTGTATTCTTCAGAAAGCTGCAGCTCCTGGAGCCGTGTTGTTACATGATATTCTCATTACACCAAAAAAAAAAAAAAAGCATTTAGTGCTCAGGGTAGGAAAGAGGAGATTGCAAAGGTGAATACTGTAAGTCCAAAACCAGATGAACTCTAGCTATTCATGCTACACCAGTTTAAGGGCTCAGCCATTTGCCAGAGGTTACCACTGTTTTCAGTAAGGGACAGAGTAGAACATGTGTCTGCACTTAAACGCAACAGTTTACAGCCAGAGAGTTCAGTTCATGCCCATCATCCTCACTGGTCTGAGCTAAAAGATGGGTTTTGCACAGGAGCTGGAGGCAGCACAGGGTTATCTGCCCCTCTGCCTATTCTACTGTGAAACAGGGGCCCTGGAAGACAGGACAGGGCTGACAGCTTCAGCCCTAGGTTCATCAGACCTCATTTTGGACCCCAGCATTTCAAGCAAGCTGGTTTGGAAGCAGTAATGCTAATATTGCCATGGGATCCAGGTTGAGTGTCCCTCCCTATCCAGCCACCCCTGTAATCCCTGTTCTCTTATGTCCCCTGTACTCCCACTCTGGCCTTCCAACACCCCTCTTCCAAATTTACTGCCATCTCCTCCATCACAAACTCTCTCCCACAGCCCCAGCCAGGATCCTCACTTTCTCCCCATATACCCTCACTAGTGGCCAAGCTGAATGCACCTACCCACTATGCTGACAGTCCAGCCAGCTGTCACCCACTGCAGGACTAAGGGGACTGCTTCTCTGTGGAGGCACTGATTTGGCTCTCTGTCCTCCACCCGTCTATAGGATCTTCATTTGCCAGTGGCAGCAATGCTTTCTGTCCCTGTTCTTAGGAACATCTGTGCACCAGGCACTCGCGGCAGCAGTGATGCAGTGTGTCTCCAATTGCTCTGCAAAAGGAGCAAAGGAATATAGATGTTTGCTACACATAACCTAGCCATAGTTTAAACTCACGAACTTTGGGGTTTATCCCTCCCAAATACAGCACTTAACGTCTACTCCTGAGATTGCCTTTCCACCCCAAACACTCATCAAAATTAATAAGGCATGAGGTCTTATATGCTAAAATGGGCACATTCCCAATGGGAAAACAGCCATCCCAGAAGTCTCAAGCCTGGCAGGAAACTCCAGCCTTCCAAGAGCCCAGAGTTATGTGGGACAAGCTAAACGGTGCTACTCAGCAACTGTTTCCCAGAGAAATACAGTAAGGGCCATGACAAGGCCAACAAAGACTAAAAATATCCCAGAGTTTAGCCCACGCTCCACATACTGCTTCACTTAACATGCCATAATTAAGGCTTTTTGTACACACACAGCAATATATGAAGTTCAACACTGTCACACAACTGGGAACAGCAATGCCTGAGAGACAAGAGACAAGGGGATAGCAGTGCTGTTCAGCACGGAAGACAAACCAGAGTCTCAGGGAAAAGAGCAAATTGAGAAGAATACCTTGGAAGGAAAAGTTCTGCTCAAGGGGTGTTGGGAAGCTGGTGTAAAAATTCGTCTGTTTAGCTGGATCCCAGCAATTGGTGAATGTAGCTACCTTCAACATTTTAAATTCTCTCTGACTTATGTCTACAAATTGTACTTATTTGAGACTGTAAAGCATCTGTTTAAAGTAAGCTCTAATTTGAGACATTTTTCTCTTTGATAAGACGATGGCATCAAATTCCAAAGTGCTAAAAACCAGACAAAATCAAGAGCTGAGATGCTGCAAGATTTGACATTTTTCATGTAGCAGCAAGCCAGTCTGACACTCTCTCATGGATCCCAGCGTGCTGTTACTGTGTGAAGCTCTAATGCCATTGATAATAGCTAAAAGATGGCAGTTATTTTTCAGGAGCCAAATGTAAAATATATATATTAAAAAACTCAACCCTGAAATGCCTTTAAACAAAGTTATTGAAACCTCTCCTTTTGGTCCTTGAATTCCCATCAGGTAGACACCATACCCTCCATGTAACCCCTGGCTGCTGATTAATGAAACTTGGCAAAGGGCAGCAAAGCTATGCCAAAGGCAGCACAAAATCCCAAGTTTTTACAAATCCCAGAGGTGAAAATGTACAGACAACAACAGCACCCCTCAGTCATTTCCTGACTTCACTTAGCCACCAAGTCTGAGACAAAAGCGTTCAAATAGGCTGTGCTTTTCCCTCTGTGTTCCTGACAATGTCTACACATTCAAAGCAATCGCAGCCATCTCTAGTGTACAATTACTGGCCTTTTACAGTCTCACCTTGTCTAACTTCCCACCACAGACCGCAGCTCTAGTCAGACACTACGTGCATTTGCAGTAAGTTTTCCTGTAGTTGCCTGGATCTCTGGCTCCTGTAGGAAACCTGCTGTCTGTAAAGTTAACAGGCATGAAAACATTGGGTACAACTCTCACGTAAGCTAAAACTGAGCTTTTTTGATCATTAGTGTTCATAGCACCTAATCATGCTACTGCTAGAATAACTAACCCTTTATGCTCTGCAGATACTGGCTTAAGCTGTGAAAACCAAACATTCAGATGTGCTGGGTGTTCATGTTCTGCATCACAGCTCAGGTTTTGTGCTTTGTTTCATTTATTATTAAAATGTATTAATCCATCTGCCATGTGATCAGAGAATCTATGCTCTGGATGGCTCCAAAACCAAAGCAGTGTCCCTTCCAGGGTCCAGACACCTCTCTGCAGTAAGATTGAAAAGGCAATATACAGCAAGCAGCAACATCCCAGCTTATTGCCTACAAACATGCAACTTGGGACCACTGGCACACAGATAGGTCAGAGCAACACACCGCAGCAGTAATCAGAAATATCCAAGGTGACCTTAAACAAGCCAGCCCAGGTCCCAGGTCTCTCCCGGAACAAGGAGGAATGCTTGTTCAGCCATGGCACTGCAGCACTTGAGACACCCCCAACAGACCCTATGCAGCAGAGAGGCAAGCCAGTGTCGGGGAGGAAGCGTAACACACTGCCTGCAGATGAGTGCAGAGCTAGTCTGGGTTTGCTGATGCACTGTAGTAGTGTTTCCAGAGAGGCAAAGTCCAGGAAAACCTATTGAGATGGGTTTACACACACCCTGACAAGTGAGTCCCCAGAATGACCCATACGTATTTCCCACTCCGTGCAAAGCCACTACACTTCATATCAACAAGAGGGTGCAACGGAAAATGGCTTGCAGACATCAGAGCAATTAACTTTTATGCTGTTTAGCTGCCTGCAAACAGAAAGCTTTCAAGCAGGAATCCTGAATAAAAGTAATTGATTTTTTTAGTCAACTAAAAGGAACATTTTACAAAATACATCCTATGTGTCATGTATTATAATATGTACCATGTATCATAACAAATCCATGCTTCTCCCAAAGAAATGATGCAGTCCTACCACTCAGTTTGTTAGTTGTCCATGCCTCGTAGCAATTTCCATTGCGTGAGGTAGAGAGTAGATGGTGTACATGCACTGTGGCAGGAGCACTAGAAGACTTGTCAAAGACATTCCAAGAATATGCCTGGAGGCACCAGTGCAAAAATCCTAGTCCCAGTTCTGCTTTTGATTTCCTCCTGTGACCCTGGTTAAGTGTGTATGTGACAGCTTTCCTACCTGTGCAGGACCTCAGTTCCTGCGGCTCTTGTGAAGATCGGCTTGTGTAAGGCTCTTAGGAGAAGGAAAATAAAGTATTTCCCTTGTGTCTGCACAGCTGGCTTCAGGGAAGAGTCCTGGGCTTCTCAACACAAACACAACCAATGGCTTCTGCAGCACCGCAACCATGTTCTATGGAAGGGACCCAAAAAATGTATTTAAAAAGAAAAAGAAGAATGAAAAGCTTCTGGGAATATTTTTTTAGCCAGCACCTAGGTGATGCTGCTGGGGGCTTGTGCTCTGCATTGCTTTACAGGATTATTCAGAAAGACTCCAAACTCCCTTTTCCTGTATAAAAGAGTGAGACTGGGAAAGCAAAAATACAAGACTGAGACAACAAAATACAGAGAGAAAATATCAGACAGGGACTATAAATGAAATGTAAAGTGTTAAGTGTCTAGGGAGGACAGAGCAAGAGGGGAAATACTATTCCTGGTATGAAAACCAGAGAAAACCAGGGGATAAGAAATTCTTATATATCAGTGTTCGAGCAGTAGCTCCTCTGGGATGAGGTTTGAAAGAATTAATTCAACAGTGAAGTGGGGAAAAAAGTAATGAAGAAAGGGCTACTGTGGCATTTACAGACTGCTCAGAAAAGTCATGGTGGAAGTGCTAATGAAGTGTACATTGTTAATTACATCTGAGCTAGCCTTTCCACACCAAGGTGCAGGATCACAGAGCCCGAGGAGATGGGTTTGTTGACCATCCCATCACAAGCCTTAGGTAAAGAGCAGAAAAAACAGGGAGCTCATAGAGCAGGTGATGAAAAAGGCTCTCAGGCTGATTGATGAGGAGAGAAAGGGATGTGTTAAGCTGCTCAGAGGAGGCACTTAGATTCCAAGCCTCCCCTCCCCATAGAGCTACATGCTGTCCTTGCCATGAGGGCTCCATGGGCTACCAGTGCATCAGGCTAAAAAGTAACAGTGCAGATCCAGGTGCCACATCCAGTACCAGTGACACAGAACCACAGTTCCTTGGCTGTCTCATGTTCACCACACAGGCATAGCAGGAAGCTGGCTATGCTGTACCCCACAGACCAAGCTCCAGGCAGCCAGACATCAGGAAAACACTGATCATTCAGATGGCAGGATAACAACATATGGCACTGACAGAATACCTGTGATTACCAAAGCACTTTGTAAGTATGAACGCAACCTCTCTCTGTCACTAGGAGACAAATTAATATTTGTCCTCATTATATGGGGAAGGAACTGAGACACAAAAAGGATACGTGATTTGTTCCACACAGCAAAAGTGAACAGAGCAAGGAAGATGATGACTGACAGATGCTGATTTTCCTTCACACTCGCTGTTTTCTTCCCTATTGGTTTTGCCAGACTGCAATGCATTCATGCTAGCAGCTATGGGGAGGAAGTACAACACACAAAGCCGCAACTGGGCATTCATACTGGTAACAAGTCTATGCAGCATTGTGATAGCAAACTAGCTGCTGAAAGGCAAAAGCTTTTGACAAAATACTACACATTTCATAGCCAATCTTTGGACACTAGGAGCTAGGACAAGCCATTCACAAAGGACATGGCTCATTGCACACACACACCCCACACACAGCAACAGATTTTGGCTAGTGTCAGAACCAGCAGATACACAGCCCTGCTAGGAGTCCCAGTCCATGCTGATTTTCCTCAATTCCCACCAAAATCAGAAAAGCGAAAGTGGACTTGTTACTGACTGATACATATGAAAAAGCAACTTGAGACAATTCAGTTCCTGGCTGACATATCTTGCTTAGGGGCTATGTTCAAACCAGCAAGAAAAAGAGAATAAAAGTATTTCCTCCATGGATCTTGACTTCTCTCCCTTCCTGTAATACTTTCAATGTGCTTGCCAGACTGGAAACCGTTTCTGGCCAAAATGTCCCTGCCAGGAACAGAACAGAAAATGAGCTGTCTGCTAATAGATATCACCTAATAACAGGGAAAGGAGTTAATTCACTTGCAGTCCATACTGGTCTCTCTGAAGGTCCTGGAGAGCAATACAGTCAGAAGGTGAGTTCACAAACCGTAAGTACTGGTTTGAACTTCTGATATGTCCTTCACTGCTGAGCATTAGCCACACTGAGGGCTAACACTGGGTGCTGCATTCACCTTGGCCTTGCATCGTGTGAATTCACCAAGCCTGTGGTGCCCACCAGCAACTTTTCAGCTATACTCTTGTAACTAGTTCAAACTCAGCCCCGAGGACAAGCTGGCTATATGACCAGCAGTACTGCAGGTATAAGCATAAGTCACTGCTGTAGGGGAAGTGAGCTGATGAAGGTCATTAACTTCTCGCCCCGAAGCTCCGTTGCATGCCCAGTCCAGCCTCATCTCGAATCAAACTGGTCGTTCCACTGCAGAGCTTGTCTCTTCTCCCATCTCTGAATTAGGCTCAGTTCCCCTTTCAGCTCCCCAAGGGATGCTGTATGTATTCCATGGCCTTCAGCCACACAGAGAGTTTAGACTGCCCAGAACTTGCAGGGTCAGGAATCTTGGCCATTTCTACATTCAGCTAATGAAAAGGAAAGGAGTGATGCTAGATCTGGAGACAGCTGCACTGCTCTGGAAGGGAACTGCAGAGAAGCACAGCTGCTCCTTCCTCACATGACAGTGACAGCAGGCAGGGACCTGCAGGCTTCTCAGGCTGCCCACAAGTTCCTGCCCATTTTGATATGCTCACACCTCATATCCTTCTGCATTGGTATAACTAATTGCAGAAAGCAAACACCATAAGAAAATCCCACCCCAAGAGATAACAAAGTTTTTCAATGAACAAAAGCTGCAAAAATGGCTGGGTGTGTATTAGGGGACAGAGAAGCACACACAAGTGGCTACTATTTCTATTATACTATTCTAAATAGTATATTATACTATTCCACTGAGTTCACTTTGTTGCTCTCCCTCCTTTTCTGTTCCCACACTTGCTGGGAGAGCCTGGCAACCTATAAAATCAGTTCAATTCCCAAAACCCAGCAGTTTTGTAATCACTTGTGCAAGTCAGGTAGAGGCTTACAGCGCTGCACAGGAGGTACTCGCAGATCACTTGAGAAGCAAAAATGATTCAACCCTCATGAATCTGGAGCTCTAGAATAAGCTCCAGAAAATGTACACATTTCCCTGCTGAAAACCAGTCTCATCACCAGGCTACACACAGAGCAGCTGCTCCAGCCTCCAGCTCTCCCTGTGGTCACCCACAAAAGGGGTGGAAAACTCAGGGAAAATACGTGGGCCAGCTCAGAGCATGAAGGCAGCCCTGTGAAAATCAGCATGAAAGGAGCTATGCAGCTGTCAGTGGGTTTTGCTAGCCATGGTCCCCAGGGCAGGTGGAGAGGCTGTGGGAAGCACAAGCCCAAGAGCCGGCTGGGAAGAAAATGAAAGTTCCCTGATGGTTAATTTGTCTTCAAACAGGGCAAAATCCACCTCCCTCCACGGGGTAAAGGTGAAATGCAGCTCCATGCAGCTCCATGTGGCCATGAGAATGCTGCCTCAGCATGCACACTTCGACCTCTCCTCTGAGCATATGAAAACTATTGCGCCTTATCGGCTCTCCTCCACTAGAAACCTCCCGCAATCCCATGCTGGGGACTTAGGAAGAGGTCAGGGAGGGAGAGTTTTACATGCTGAATCACTCCCAGACAACTCGTTTCCTTATTATACACGGCAGCCTCCCACGGACAGACTGCCAGAGGGCTCTCTGAAATCGTATTAGGTGCCTTTCCCTTGCTTCTCTTCATCTCCCCCATCATCCTTCTCTCACTTGAAATATTATAGCTTACGGTCCCACTGGAGAGGGTCTGGGGGGTCAGGAGCACTCAAACAGTTCGAGGGGCCCGAGGAAGGTTGCAGCACAAGGGCCCGGTATAAATGGCTCCAGGCTCAGCAGCTCCCACCCCGCTCTCCACACGTGCTCCCATCTCGCACTCCCAGCCCTTTGCGGGACTTTCAGCCAGATGTCAGGATCTGGCAAGCCCGCAGCAGAGCTGCTCTCCAGGCCTGCGAGGCCATTGCTTTGGCACCCCAAAGACTGTGCCTGCAGGTTAGATGTACACACTCTCACTACATATACCCGCGCCCTGGGTGCGCTGGATGCAAACCAGGAGCCACAGAACTGGTTTTGCACAGAGCATCAAAGAGGAGTTATTTAATAAGCCCCGAGGAGGCACTTAGCTCTGCACCATGCCAAAGCTCTGGTTACAGCCTCCCGGCTAGAGCTGACTTGCACCCAGCCAGTCAGGAGTGTGGAGGGATGGGGTAATTCCCCCTACCGAACCGCACCGG